>JUFY01029061.1:0-28932 GCA_001855655.1 Leptopilina clavipes | reverse complement strand
GACTATTTTTTATAAGCTAACAATTTCAGAAATATTTGAATGAGAAAAAATTTTTTTGATATTTATTTGATCCAATGTATCAAATTTAATTGATAAAATTTATTTATGCTATCCACAAAATTAATAATTGTTTATTTCGATTCTCCTACAACATTTTAAATAATTTTTTATCAAGCTAACAAATTCAAAACATATTTCAATGAGGTAAAAAATTTTTGATATTTTATTTGATCCAATGTGATCAAATTTTGAATACAATTTAATGGATAAAATTTATTTATACTCTCCACAAAATTAGTAATTGTTTATTTTGATTCTCCAACAACATTTTCAACAATTTATAATCAAGAAAATAAATTTAGAGCATATTTCAATAAGATTGAACATTTTTAATATCATTTCAAATGATCCAATGTGATCAAATTATTATTATTATTATTATTATTATTATCGTATTAACTGTCTTTGAAGAAAATTAAAAATGATCAATTGAAGCAAGGCTGAACCGTAACTCTGTCGCCTTATTCACCTAATTTCTTGTCTAATTTTAGAAAATGCCGAGAGTTCGCCAAATATTCGAATCGTTGTGTAGCAATTTGAAAGACGGGTCATAAATTGAGGTTGACAATTAATTAACAAATTACTGAATTTCATTATTATCCTTGAATTTTTATTTTACTAATCATTTATATGATAAAGGATGAAAAAAAATAAGTAAATTTGTCGAAATTTTTTTTTTTTTGTATTTTCGATACATGTACCTATGTAAATTGATTACGATGTTACACTAGACGCTCAACTAGCAGTTAATAAATGAACATGTTTTTGTTACAGGCGATATGGAAATTTTGGCCTATTTCTTTGGACCTGTGGGTGTTTTGCTTGCAATCAATCTCCTGTTTTTCGTTGCAACGGCCAGAGAGTTAACGTGTGGATTGTGGAAGGGCGAATTTGTAAAAAGCACCACTGAACGGTAAGAAAAGTTTGTTAATTTCATTAAAAATGCTGATAAAAGTGATTGCTCGATTCATCAAACGACTCGTTTCATTCGAAATAAACGGATGCGTGTGTGTCAAATATTTAAAAGCGTGAATAGATCAGTAAAATAGTAACAAAAATAAAGCAGAAAAAAAATTCGCCGTCCGTGTTACATTAATTTTTCTAAAAATCAAAATTCATAACGAATTTATTTTTTCCGATTCAGTTTAATTTTTTTTTTTGGTTATTTTCTTTTTTATTTATTCATATTTAAACTGTAAATAATTGTCAGTATTCTATAGATCAAAATAATCGTTTTTTCGAAAGAAAAATTTTTTTATTTGGAAATGCTGGTGATTTTATGATAGTTCTCGATATTAATATTTTTTTTATTTATCATATTTATCATTATTTAAAACTTTGAAGGATTGAAACAAAGAAATTAGAAAACAAGAGAGGTTAAATTTTATTCAAGTTGCGCAAAGTCTGGTAAATTGTTTCCTGCGCATATGGACACATGCGCAGAAACCAATTTCAACGAGTTTGCGCAACATTATTCCCTCCTCCACAGTATCTGCATTAAAATATTGAAAACAACCTTAAGTTTCTAGTCTCCTCGTATTATTACTATTATTACTTTTATTATTATTATTACTATTATAGATAATTATTTAATAATTATTTACGATCAAGAAGACATTTTTTTTTGCTTCCTATTTTTTCTTCAAAAGAGAAAAATAAAGATATATTTTTATGTATATTACAATAGTTTGTGAATATATTTTTGAGTGTCTTTGCAAAATTTTGAATACAAATCTCTTGGCGAAGGAGAAATTCTGTATTATTTATAATAAATCCGGTCGTTTCGCCGACTGCCGCAGTCTCGAAGGCAGCGGGTGGTTTTGCGCCACGGAAAAGAGTCATTTCTTTTCAACTCAAAACCAAACGCATTGTTCACTGTGAGTTTTATGACAGATTTAGTGCATAAAAGAAATTTGACACAGTTCGCCTTTGAGAAAATGCGTTATTTACATATAAATATAAATCGAAAAGAAAATGTACTTTTAAAATCTCAACTGTATAACATTTTTTCCCCTGATTAAATTAATATTTATTAATTTAAAAATAAATATATTAAAAATATTAATACTAAACATTGAAAAAAATTTTTTAACTTTTCTAATTTGAGAAAATTAAAATATTTTCAAAAAAATTATTATTTTATGAAAAAATATTTATTGATGGGAAAATAAAAAATTTTTAATCATGAAATTAACTATGTGCTAAAAGGAAAAATATTTTTGTGGTTTCAGTGTTTGATGTACTTTAATTACATATATAATATATATTAGTCAAGCTCTTAGGTGTAGATTGAGAGTGTTACTCATCTCCAATCTATTAATAGATTTTGTTTTACTCTGACCTATGCTACCGAACAAATTAGTGTCAGGAATTTTAAATATGTCGGTCAGGAGTAGAGACAAACTTTATCCAAACAATTTGTCACTAATTCACAATTAATTAAATCTACCAAGAATTATTTTATATTTTAATTTATTATTTATATTTTAATTTTTAGATTATATCAGGAAATGTTTTATTTCGTAAGTAATTCGTAATTTTTAGATTATATCAGGAAATGTTTTATTTCGTAAGTAATTCGTAATTTTTAGATTATATCAGGAAATGTTTTATTTCGTAAGTAATTCGTAATTTTTAGATTATATCAGGAAATGTTTTATTTCGTAAGTAATTCGTAATTTTTAGATTATATCAGGAAATGTTTTATTTCGTAAGTAATTCGTAATTTTTAGATTATATCAGGACATGTTTTTCCACTTTTTCCCACTTTTCCCTATTTAAAATAGGGCTCTAACAAGGGCCTTGCAAGAAACTAGGAAAACTAGTTAGATCCTTGCTAAAGCCCTATTTCAAGTAGGGCCAAGTGGGTCAATTTCTGCATAGGAAATAATATATAGTTTATAATTTTCCGAAAATTCAAAATTTTAAACTGTGTCTTATTATTGAAATTGGCAAAAAAATTTGACAAAAGTACCTGAAGCAAAAAAATCCTAAACACGATTTATTTTTTGTGAATATTTTTTTTCAGAATTAAAGAAAAGATTTATTTATATGAAGTTAGTGATGTCGCTTATCACAATAATGATGGGATTATTTAACTAGACGTGTGTTGTGCATTTTGTAACGATTTACATATACTTTTACTATTCGTCGTTTTGCATAGCGATGTCACATTCAACTGAATTATATATTTGTATATTTGATCTCCTGATTTTCTCGTGTCGCGAATACAATAACAAAATCCGATTCATGAGAAATGACAAATTTTAGCATCCGGTCCATGCTTCTTGGTTTTTATGCGATTCTATTTCGAAACGAAGGACGCTCACCTTTTCAAGGATCACCAGTTCGACAACTCTTTTTTAAAAAGGTGTAGCGCTACAGGAACGAAATAGCCTCACATATATATATATATATATATATATATAATATAAAATTTATATACGCATGTATAGAGGCGCGAGCGTCTTTTATTTGAATAAACGTTTGGCAATTTCCTTTAGAAAAATACATTTAAACACACACGTTATATTTCAGCCTCTGTGAGAAACGGGTCGATGATCTTGCTTTTTAAAAATAGACAAATATTCTCACTGGAATAAAGCGACATTTGTAAAGAAAAATGAAATATTTACCATTTAATATTTTATGAAGCCTCTCTGAAAAATACTTTAAATTCCGATTCAATAAACTTTAGAATATATTAGGAACTTCAACCCATAGACATAACCTAGAAGCTAAACATTTTTTTTAACAACAAATAAAACTGTTATAATTAAAAATTATTTTATCAAATTTGGAATAATTCAGTTGTACAATTTTCAACAAAAAAAAAGAAACAACACAAAAAAAATTATTGTTGAAAAATTATTTTTCTGAAAATAATTTTTTTTTTTAAATGCAGAACTGAATCCTTTTAGTAAAATTTATTTTAATTATAATACTTTTATTTGGTTATAAAAGAAAATTTTTGTTTGAGGTTATGTTTTGAACCTATCGTTAATATTTATTTTGAAATCTTCATTTTCTTTTAATATTTAATAAGAAGCTGGGGGAAAAATAGTTATAATACGATTAGAGACGACCCGCACATATAGTAAAGCAAAGAATTAATAAGTATATATGTGTAGAATACTTTAAAAATGAAAAGTAGAAAAAATAACTTTTATAGATTTTTATCCAGAGAAAATGATAGTTTCTGTCTTAGAGAAATATAAATTGCTGGCAAAACTCGACATCCGAGGAAGGTGTAAATCTCTCAAGTGTGAACACCTGTCACTATGAATCCATAGTGTGAAACGAATGAAATGTCCGATAGATTTATCGTGTTCTAAAGCTCCACCTATCGCTATTTTGTACTTTTCTTGCTTCTTTTCACAATCTGACAAGATGCTCACGTCATTTCAATTTAGCGCAAATTATTCTATATTATATATATCAATTCTCACTTATACCGACTGATGGAATCAATATATCTTTCACAGTTATTCTTATGATGTGGAACAAAATCTTATATAAGTTTCTAAAATGATGATATATGTTTAATTTCAGATGAAGTGTCTTCTTTTTGCTTTCTAAAGCTGATTTTCGAATTTTTGGAAACAATTTTTTTAGACGATTTTCATAAACTATTTGACTTTCTGTTCTTCATATTAAATTTGTCATTGTGAATTTTGAAAAGTTGACACCGAATTCGTAATCAGCGACCCCAAAAACCCCTGGATACCAAGTTTCATAAAAATCTGAAGAATTTCTAAATTGTCCGCCATTTTGGATCCACCATTTTGAATTTTAAAAAACTAACATCAAATTCGTAATCAGAGAGCCAAAAAACCCCAGGATACTAAGTTTCATAAAAATCGGAAGAGTTTCTGAAAATGTCCGCCATTTTGGATCCACCATTTTGAATTTCGAAAAACTAACATCAAATTCGTAATCAGGGAGCTAAAAAACCCCTGGAAACCAAGTTTCACAAAAATCGGAAGAGTTTCTAAAAATGTCCGCCATTTTGGATCCACCATTTTGAATTTCGAAAAACTAACATCGAATTCGGATTTAGTGTGCCCGAAAAATCCTGGTAGTATTTTTAAAGATTACAATCATTAATATTTGTTACTCTATTCCACCCCTTTAAACTTAAGACCTATTAAGTTCTGAAGAAAGTACAATGTTTATATTTTACCTAATAACTATATGATAAAATCACCGTTTTGTTTCCAATACTGCAATATTCTCTTTATCATCACTAGACAATTAAATAATATATATATTTTATAAATAGTATAAATGAATTTTCTCTTACTTTCAATGATTCCTTTTTTGTTCTCGGATGTAGTGGCAAATTGTGCAAGTCAGAGCGAGTGTTGTTGTTACGTTTTCATAGTACCGCAAACTCATGGTGATGATTATAAAATTCTTGAGTACCGGAATGCCTTTCAGTGCAGGAGATCGTCTCGGAATGTTCGATATCATCGACAGCTACGTTCACGAGTGCAGGAAGTGTACTCATCAACCAACATATATGTATATGAGAGCCTTGTGCTTTTCCCTTGTATATTTTCCCTCAACTCATCCAAAAACACCTCTTTATTACCACAGCTTGTCGATTGGTCGATAAGGTCTCATAAAGTCCAAAAGCCAGAGATCGAATTTTCTAGAGGCAACTTAAAATAACTCCTCTTAATGTTTATATACATATATATGTACATATATTTCACTCCAATGCGCACTTAAAATTTTTTCAGATAAAGTATCACTCTCAAAAATGTTCTTGCATTCAAAAATAGAGAACATAGTAGAAAAAAGACAGCAAAGGGTTTAAAAAATGGTATTTTTCCCCCCCTAGTTTGGAAAACTTTTTTTATTTCTAATTTTCATATGTAGAAACGGTAAATTTGTCTCCTAGGGATAGAAAGGATACTTTTACTCCCTAGTGGTAAAAAATAAACTTAGAAAAGGGCACTTCACCTCCTAGGAGCAAAAACGATAATTTTACTCCCTAGTGAAAAGAATTTTGTCTTTTAAAATAAAAGGTATTTTGTAATAAACAATTTGGAAGAAGATCACTGTACCCCCTAGGGGAAAGAAACGATAATTTTGCTCCCTAGTGGTAAAAAATCTCTCTCAAAATATAAGATATATTTGTAATATGCAATATATATTTTACGCAGGCTTGATTGTAAATCAAAGTTGTGTCAAAGTTTATGTCGAAAATCGTGACTTTGAATTGTTTCGGTAAAAAAAAAAAGAAAGAAGAAAAGAAAATGATTGGTAATAAATTTTAGTTAAAACGATTTCGAAGACTCGTTTGCTCCCTGATGATAAATCACGGTTGATTACTTCGTTAGGGCACCTAATTGAGTAGAGCAGAAGAATATTTATTATTTCTGTAGCAGGTTTATGTTCCCATTGAAAAGTACATATATCAGGTCCCGAGAATTTAAAATAATAAATGAGGGACAGTAAGAGAACACTAGTTCGCGCATTAGTTGGCAAAAAGTGTTTCTTGTCTTAGAGAGAGAGAAAGAGGTGTTTCTCCATCTTCTTGTTTTCGACCGCTATTCCAAGCAAGTTGCAACCTCTATACATGTTTCGAGGTGCATGTTTCCACGGACTTGTTTTTTTTTTGCCTTTTTTCCTCTCGGTTTCCTTTCTGTACTATCCTTTTTCTTCTTTTACCCTCTTTTCTCACTTCTCTCGTTGTCGCCTCCGACCATGCGTTACTATGGCGCCTGTTCATAATAATTAGCGGCCCACCAAAATAGAATTCTGTCCCTGTCTCTCAATTCTCGAAATATGATATGGACCACTCTGACATGATCGTTTCAAGTCTTCTTTTACCACCCTGAAAGCTTAAACACTTTTTGTCTCTGATGCTTTAGTCACACTTGAAAATTTGTTTCATCATTTATTATATCGCACTGAAGAAAAAATTAACACTGGCAAAATTATACTCTAAATTGAATTCTAATAGAACGTTGATTAAATAGTTTAATTTTTGATTAATGAGTTGATTTTTTTTTGGATCTTTATTAAGATACTCTAGTAATTTGCAATATGTATCTAGCGACCTCGATCAATTTGGCTCTTTGCAGTTCTGTATTTAATTCTACTCTCTCGCTCTCTCTCTCTCTCTCTCTAGAAACAAGGATTTTCTTTATTCACAAATTAATGAGCCGTGTTTATTATTCAGTGAGCTACATTTGAATAACAGCTTAAGTCGAAGAACGAAAGCTGAGTACATGAATAATGAAATTCGTTCATTCAATCTGACATTTTCGTGTGACCTATTAAATGAACCCAATTGATCAAATATTTACATAATTTTGTAAAGAGAAGAGTTCACGAAAAAAAAATTACATAAATGATTTCTGCGTCAAAAATTGATTCTGTTTGCGTCAATCGTCTATAATTGGACGTTTTTTCTATTTCTAAACTGTCAATTTAAAAAATTTACCAATAAAAAGTAAATTCCCAAGTAGCACGCAATATTACTGAAATATTATTATGAAATGTTACATACAAAATTCGTAATATTACAGTAATATAAAAATGTCTGCCTGGGGTACGATTTTGTAATTTCACTTTAACTTTCGATTCGATATTGATTTTTACTTTGACTTTCGACTTTGACTTTGACTTTGACTTATTCAGAAACTCCATGTGTCGTCATTAAGTCAAAGTCAAAGTCAAAGTCAAAGTTAAAGTCAATATCGAATCGAAAGTCAAAGTGAAATTACAAAATCGCACCCCTTAAGATAATATTACTTGTAATATTACAGTAATGTTACCTGTAATATTACAGTAATATTACAGGTAATGTAATGTTCCAGGTTTCCGTTGAAAATTTATTCATGATCTAGTATGGGGAAATTTATACAAAATTCCCTAAAATAATTTTTCTTTTGTTCCTTGTCCTCTGCGTTGAAAGTTCGCTCCTTGCGACTGATCTGAAACAAATAAAAAATATTAACTACGTGAATAAAATTTTTGCAAAAATAATCTTCATTAAAAATTGATGATTGGAATCTAGGAAATAACTTTTCCTCCTGATGTGAAATTCTTTTTTCGTATAGATGCGCGCAATAATCTTTTAAATAAAATTTTCTCCACCATGAGAATGGAAAATTATTCGATATTTTACAAAATACTTTAAGCTCATAAACCAGGTTTTAAGAAGCAGATAAAAGCAAATTTTACGAGAAATGAAATAGTTTCGCGAATATCATTTTTGATGATAAAAAATGAGTAAAAGAGACGGACGAGTTGTAATACGTAAACACTACATTTTTCGAGTCATTTAACGGATTCGCAAAAGTGAATTTGCGACTACAGAAAAGCAAGTTTTTTTTTATTATTTGTTTCGTAGACGTTTCTCAAGATATAGGATCGTAATCTTAAAACAAGAATAAGAAAAAAAGGGAAAAACGAACGGATGTTACCCACAGCAAAACTGTAACAGACATTCTTGGAAGTAACGTCTCTCTCTCTCTCTCTTTCTGCACATTTGAAGAAAAACAGTAAAAGATCGACGAGGAAATGGCATATCGTCAAAATGATAACTTTATTTGTCGTTTCGAGGGATGATAGTTGCGAGATAAAAAAAAAGAGTCGTGATTTTGCCCTCGTATAGAAAATGTACCCGAAAGTTATAGTTTTGTCAATAATAACTTTCACGGTTTTTTTTTTTGCAACTTGCTCTCTTCCACATTTATATAACCAACTTTTGTCACGAGCGCCAGGAAATAGTTTTATGAACTCGAACTAAATTTGTATTGCCGCTCCATATGCGGCGTAAGAAAGTCATCCTTAAATTTTTGTTTCGAAAACTTTAATAATCCATTCGAGCATGAATTCTTGAAAGTTTTTCTCAAATTTTAAATTCATTTGCTCTTAAATTTCTGTTATTACTGATTTAAATTGAAAAAAAAATCTTTTCAACTCCTTAACAGAAAAGAGTAAATTTAATTTGACTATTTCTATTCTTTAATCGAACGAATATATTTCATTTCAAGCAATTAACTATTTTGATTTTAATCCTTTGAACTTTTTCCACACAGAGACTTTACCGAAAGGAATTTACTTTTTCTACTCTAAGTTTTTCCTGCAATGGAAAACATTGTTTTTATTCATGATTTGGAAATTCGTAATTTTTAGATTATATCAGGAAATGTTTTATTTCGTTAATAATTCGTAATTTGTAGATCGAGTTTTAGATTATATCAGGAAATGTTTTATTTCGTTAGTAATTCGTAATTTTTAGATTATATCAGGAAATGTTTTATTTCGTTAATGATTCGTAATTTTTAGATTATATCAGGAAATGTTTTATTTCGATAATAATTGGTAATTTTTAGATTATATCAGGAAATGTTTTATTTCATTAATAATTTCCTGATAATTGTATCAGGAAACATTTTTGCTGCAACGGAAAACTTTGATTTTATTCATAATCTAGTATGGGGAAATTTGTACAAAATTCCCTAAAATAATTTTTCTTCGGTTCCTTGCCCTCTGCGCTGGAAATTCGTCGACTGATCTGAAAGAAAGAAAATATTAACTACGTGAATAAAATTTTTCCAAAATTCATAAAATATTGATGACTGGACTCTAGGAAATAATTTTTTGTTCAATATAAATGTTATTAAAAAATCTTTAATGCAAATTTTTTATATATTTAGTGTATGTTTTTTTGTTTGATTTTGCAGGGCTGCTTTGGGACGAGTTTGCATGAAGCTTGTGGTGGTTATGGGTGTAACATGGATCCTGGACGTCGTCTCCTGGGCAGCTGGTGGTCCAAACTATCTGTGGTACGTTCCAGATGTGATCAATGCGTTCCAGGGTGTCTTTATATTCATCGTTGTCGGGTGCCAACCGCAAGTTCGCGCTGCCGTGAAGAGGATCTGCAGCAGGAACCCGAGGACCAGCGCCGGAAGGCAGGGCAACGGCCTCAGCACCACTAGCCATGGAATGCCAAGTATGGGCGACAGTGTCACGCAAAATCCCAGCACTAAAACTGCACCTCTAGAAACCATCTGTTAAAACTCATATATATATATATATTTTAGTATATATACAACTAATTTCTTCATGAGCCTCGGATCAACCAAAAAAAAAATCGAAAATTTCTTCGATTCTCTCACGTCTAAAAACCTCACGAGCTTTTCACAATCCATTTCCAAAACATAATTTTTTGGAAATTGATTTTTTCAAAGAAGAAAAAAAAACAACCACCAACTGTTTTCAAAAAAAAAAAAAGAAATACGTTGATTTGAAAAATCAACGTAAGTAAAAACTTACTCTGGTCGAAATTATTTTTTACGAATCTACTCTATATACCTTTGATACTTTTTTATAAAAAAAGGAATTTTTTGTCATTTTTCAAAAAGAAGAAAGATTAACAAATTTTGTAATTTACTATACGTTTAGGATTTTTTAAAAGTCTAGTTCTAGAAAATTTTTAGAGATTCCTTTAGAACCGAAGATTAGAAAATAAGAATATTTAGAGTATATACTTGAAATTTACCAGAGGTGAGAGTTTAAGAAAATGATGATGATGATGAAAAATACTGATTGCAATTGTACGATGCTTGAATTAAAAAAATTTTATTGTTAAAGAAAATCAATTAGTCGAGAGAGAGATTAAGGTCGTCGGACAAATACGCAAATGGGGTACTTTCTTTATTTATTTATGCGTCAGGTGTGCGTCCGAATTTCGATATTCTTTAGCATAGATTTGCATAAGAGTCGCGCCTCGCACAATTGCATTCAAGATTTGCATATTTATAACAGAGAGAAAAGTGTATGTATGTATATGTGTGTGTGTGAGAGAGAGAGAGAGAGAGAGAGACGCTGTGAGAATTCGTGTTCTATCGTGATGGTCGCTCACGGTCGTCTACGTTGATATTCGAGACCAATGACTCGCGTACGATTAAAATTCCCTATTGTTAATACCAAATTGGTACTCCATTTTTTTTAAAGCCCCACATTTTCAATCGTTCCCAACAAACAAAAAAATTGTTCCACTTTACCAGATTCTCTTTCTGGTTGCTCAACATAGTTAATCTCAATTTTTTGTTTCTAAACATGATTTACTCTCAACAATTTTTGCCTTAAAAAATTTCCATACAGCATTTTTCTCTGTTAGAATAGTTAATTATCTCAATTAAGTAATTAATTATCTCAATTAGTTAATTAATTATCTCAATTAATTAATTAATTTTTTTAATTAATCAAATTGATTCAATTAATTTAATTGAGTTAATTAACTTAATTTATTAAATTTAATTAATTTAATTAATTTAATTGACTTAATTAACTTAATTTAATTGACTTAATTAAGTCAATTGATTTAATAATTTAATATCAAATTATTGCCAATTAAAATTTTTATCTCAAATAATTCAAAATCAGAACAATTTGAACAATTTTGAAAAAATCTCTTTGATCAGATTTTTCTTACCCTATTTACCTACACATTCAAAGTTTGAAAAATATTTGTTCGATATTTTTCAGAAAGTGGAAAAAAGAAAAAAAATCACTTAACACTTCAAAAGAATTATTTTTCCCTTATAAAAAGGAAAATTTTCCTTCATTTTCAAAAATAAAAGATATTATTTTTCTCGTAAAATAAAAATAAATGAATAAAAATTTATTGTTAAATTTTTGTGAAAATTATAATTATTGAAAAATTGATAATAATTGTGTCTCGACTTTTGAAATTTGTCCAACATTTACAAAAAAGGAAACCAACGAAATCAAAAGTACGATCGATGCGTAAAGGAAACTTCGCTATGGCAATTACGCACTTCAAGAATTTGATTGGCTTTTGATATCGTGATTGTTTCCGCTTGTAGAAACGTGAGTGTCGATAACGAGCGATCATTGTTTTAAAGTAGACTGATTGTGAGACTATTTTTTTTTCTTTTTTAATGTTTTTTTTTCTTTTTTGAGTGACTCACAGGGCATAAAACAGAGTCAACGTGACAATACACACGAGAAAATCAATGCCTTCTGAAATTGCCTTGTTCTACTTGGTGTTCACTCGTGCCGAATTGTATTAAAAGATATTCTCTGAATCATCATTTGAGAAATAAAAATAAAAAAGCAAAAAAAGGCGAGCGAACAAAAAAAATAAGCACTTGTATGCTTTCGCCTATCGGAATTGAATCGCGATGATCGACGGCACAAAATCCAAGGTTTCTGGATTTTTATCGATGGCAAGACCAACGCTTTTTCAAATTGACGAGAGATCGAAAGCAATTTTATGTATACCTTCCCTTCATTCTAGATCTTAGGTTTCTTGTTTGGTTCTTTCTCAATACCATACGAGACGGTTCAGAGCACACGCGCTATAACTGATTAATAATTTCCTATCGTCTTGAAAAATCTTTTCAGTTTCTTTTCACACGTCTCCCTTTCTTCCAAAATATTATCTTCAATTGAAGATTATTTACTCCGATGGAAAAATGATCAGCTTCTTTTTTTTTCCTTTTTTCAAAAATCCATGTCGAAGATGAAATTTTTTCGAACAAATTACGCCTAGACAAGAGAATCAATAGTTCTGTAACTTTAGGAAACGATAGAGTAGCTAATAAATTAGGTGCCTATGCTTCTATTAGATTTATAATTTGAATGAACTTTCATTCAAATTATAAATGGTAAAAAAATGTAGAAATGTCGGTAAAGTACATTTTCACAATTTTCATTGTAATTATAAACGAAAGCGTTGATATCTAATTTTTTAGTTATTTTCTAATTATCTAAATCGTTCGAAAAAATCTTTTGTCAGTTTTGAAAATGGCACAAAAAATATTTCTGTACTGAAATGTACATATTTTTTAATTTTTTCTTTACTTTAACTTTGTGCTTTGAACCGTTTGGTACTTTTTGAAAAAAATACACTTGGATGAAGCTACACCAAGAATAGATAAATCATTTTTTCTTTAGGTGCGTCCAAGAGACTGAAAGTGTGAATGTAGTGGACATTGCACCCTATTTTGTCTTTTTTTTCTTTTCGTTTGTTTCATTCATTCCCTGGTTGTAATTGCAATTGAATAATCGTCAAAATTAAAAAATCATGTTTTCAATATTTACAATTTCCAGGAAATGTGAAACAAATTTGTGGGAAAAAAATTCTCTTCTCTTCTGGTATTTATTTATTTTTTTTTTTAATTGACGCGCGACAAATGTGATAAAAAAAATGCAAAATCGGAGTTCCTGAAACTGTTTCAATTTTTATTTATAACGTAGACTTTGTTAGTAGAATCCAGAATTCGGCCTAAAATGAAAATGTAGAATTACGTAGGCAGCTAAAAATCAGTATCAGGTACTTATCGATTTGGCAAAATGTGTAAATGTGTGCTTTACGAGCTATGATGATGATGATAAATTAATGTTATTAATTAAGTACAGTAGATTATAAAACAGACACGATTATGCGTAATTGAGTAAATCGAGAGAATCGTTAAGACATTGTTCTAAATTTAAAAAAGTGTATTACGTTTTAAATAAGTTTCAACACATTTGGAAAGAAGAATGATACTTTTTTTATAATTCCATAACATAACAGTTTACTGACTCTCTACCGTACGCACTTGAAACTTTTCATTAATTATTTTTTTTTTTTTGAGGTGAGAAATACACCTTGAATTAAATGTTACAAGTATTAATTTCACAATTACGCGTCATCAGTTACACGCTCTTGTAAATAACATTGTATTACGTTAAATGTATCCGTCGAATATTATTATATAGAAAATTTAAGACTCATTTCGCGGAGTAAATGGAAACGAATATTATTATTATTAATATTATTATTATTATATTAATATTAAAATTATTATTAAGTATACTCATAAACACGACAAGAAGAAAATTATGGATATGTACATTCGTCTCAATGTAGTATTTGAATTGTCTCGATTCTGAAATATTATCTGTAATTTCTAAACAATCGAGATTTACTCATTGTCAGTAGATCTGTACCGTGATTTATACGATATGTATTTATATTATCTATATAAAAAAATATAAATCGAGCGAGAGATGAAATAAAACTCATCGTCAACGACAAAGACGAAAAACCACTTTTAGAAAGTAGAGGAATAATTAAGACACGCCTTATATTATAATCTTAATTTATTTTAATAGTTTGTTGTGTTTTTTTTTTTATTTCAAGTACACCATTCAAAATGGTAGCTTGCCAGTAATGATGTATAGATCACTGTTTAGAATCTAATAACAAAAGCAGAATGTAAAAATAACGGTGCATCACGTTGAGTTTTTTTTACCATAAAAACATTTTTTACAAAAGTGAATTTAAAATTTTGATAATTCATTAAAACTGTATTTTAAAAATGTAATCTAAAATTAAGAACTTATTTAAATGATAACTAATTTAAAATAAACATTTTAATTTGGAAAAAATTTAATATTTTGTAATTTTAATGTTTGCAGTGTGATATATTTTTTTAGAGAAAAAAAAGGGAAAAACATGTTAATGTTCATTATTTTAAATATTGCCGATTTTTTTGGGAGGCTTTTTTCTAGTCTTGTCGTCAAAAATTCGACATGAAGCACATAATATGTCATTCTGCCAAGAATAAGGAGGCTATAATTCAAATAAATAATAAATAAAGCTATATACAATACAGAAAAAGTACACGAACAAAGAAACACTAGTATTGAAAATGTTACGCATGAAAGTAACAAACGACATTTATAAATTTAATGTGTAGACCGGCCAACTGTATAGAAATATTGTAAACATCATCTCATAAAAAAAGAGAATCTGTCTACTGTCACAAATCGTACACCATTCCTACGATGTATTATTACAGTATTTCTAAAGCACTAATTAAATAGAAACATGTTAGTACGATATTGGACTCGAAATATTCATTCTCATTTACCATAATTAATTCCCATAATTTCACTACTTAATTCTTCAATTGAAATTTGCTTGCATGATACTTATTATTTAGTTGCAATGAAAAGCATTTTAATTATTAATGATGTAGTATGGGGAAATTTATACAAAATTCCCTAAAATAATTTTTCTTCGGTTCCTTGTCCTTTGCGTTGGAAGTTCGCTTCTTGTGACTCATCTCAAACAAAAAAATATTAACTATGTGAAAAAAATTATACAAAAATAATCTCTGATAAAATTTGATGATTTGAATCCAAGAAACAAATTTTTCCTGCAACGGGGAACTTTGATTTTATTCATAATTTAGTATGAATAAATAGTAGTATTTTTAGATTATATCAGGAAATGTTTTATTTCGTTAGTAATTCGTAATTTTTAGATTATATCCGGAAATGTTTTATTTCGTTAGTAATTAGTAATTTTTAGATTATATCAGGAAATGTTTTATTTTGTTGTCCTTTCTTGTGCGTTGGAAGTACAATCCTTGTGACTGATCTAAAACAAAAATATCAACTATATTAATAAAATTTTCCAAAAATAATTTCAATTCGTCCCTGTGATGGATTTTGAATAATTTAACAAGTCCGAAGGAGATTTTAATTATTGAAGAACAATTCAATAATTAAATAGCAATGAATCAATAATGAGACTATTAAGATTACAAAATTGAAAATAAGTAATTCCACTGGAAGTATCTGAAATGTCAAGTATAGTCATGATGAAGGTAAAACTTCTGAAACTTGTGAACTTCAGGGAGTTTTGATTTAAAGTGAAGGCTGTGAATCTGTAATTACAAGAGATTGGAAAGAACAATTGTAAAACTGTTCTAAGAGCCACCTTGGGGTGCTTGTAGAGCCTAATTTAGTTATTCGAGTAGACTGCTAATGACATTTACTCTGTGCACGCTTCACTGGACGATTCGGAACTGAACAGTTGCAAACTTGATGGACCCTTTCTAATTCAATTGAATAAGTTTCCGGTTCCTGAAGTCACGATATATATTATGCCAAGAGGAAATTCCTGCTTCACTTTTCAGCAACTTGCGCATATATAGCTTTCTTTACAATCAAATTTGAATTCTAAAACTTTGTGGACCACTTTAATAAGATGATAGAAATTGATTGAACCCTCTTTACAATGACAGAACAGAAAAAATATTGTATCTTTAACTAATAGAAGTTAGTAATTATTTTTTTTCAAAAATTGATAATCTTGGACGAAAAGAAGATAAAAAATAATACCAAACGCTATTTTTAGTGTTACAATTAAAAGGTTTATTCAGCTGGATCAATAATATTTGATGTTTCTTTTAAAAATGTTTGTTGCAAAAATAATGTGCATTTGTAGTTAAGTCATTTTAACGAGAAACGCTTTGGTAGTTACTTTCGCACAAGCTTCTTCCAATACGAGTTACTCTATTTGTACAGAGGAGCGGAGAGCATTTCGTTAAACGAAGCGAAAAGGAATAAATCAAGGAGAGCTCAAAGGCCAGACATCAGAGAGTGTAAATGAAAACGTTCTTAAATTTTGTATCTTTGAAATGTTTCGGTAGCTGCAAACATTTCATGTAATATGGCGCAATTAAGATATTAATTTTTAAAAAATTTAAATAAACATAAATTATTCTAGTAATTAATAAATCTGAAATAGATCCAAACAAACTATTTATCTGACAATCAAAAAAATGTTTATTTTTCTTTCATTGGACATTTGTACCACTCATCAGAAAAAAAAACAAAAATAGTTTAAGGGAACCCAGAACCAGAAAAAATATTTTTTATTTAAATAATAGTAAAAAAAATTGATTTTTTTAATAATTTAAGGATTTCTGAAGCTAGTAAATTCAGTTCCACTTTTGCAAACATATGCAAAGCACTTATCTCAGGTATAATCTTCTTTACGACTATCAGATAAGATATTAACTACTCCTGAATCGATTCTTACGAAAAGAATAAGTATCGGAGGTCTTTCGAATAGACCTTTAACATGAACAATTTGCAGACAATATTATTTGCTCAAAAAAACGAAAGCGTGAATAAAAAATCAATATAAAATTGAAATCCAGTGATATTCAGTGAATCATGTGAAAACTTAAGTCTTTAAAATATAAAAAAATTAAAAAATTGTATTATTAAACAAAAGATAAGTGTGAAATTTTATTTTAGGTGGAAATTCAAATTAAAAATGTAAGTAGTACTTAAAAGAAATTATTGTTAATACGAAATGAAAAAAATTTTTTTTCACTAAAATAATATTAAAATTAAAATATAAGTTAAAATGCAAATATATTGAATGATATTAAATATTTGCTGATTTATTTATTTAAATAATAAATTTAAAATATTTAAATTTATAGGAAAAAATTTATTTGGAATATTCCCCGTGAAAGCGAAACAAATGATCAGAAGACAAATACTAATCAATGTGTAAAGTGGACTTTGTTCATTAGTGGTAACTAAAAATTTATTATGACATTTTGTTTAAATCATTTTATAATATATTTTCTCTTCAAGTTTGACACTAATTTTGACTTCGATTTTAGACTTCAACTTTAAACTTGACTTTAATTTTAACTGTGATTTTGATTTGTTTTTGTTTTTGTTTTTGACTTTGACTTTGACTTTGTCTTTACCTTTGACTTTAACTTTGACTTCTACATTGAATTTTGACTTTGACTTTGACTTTGACTTTGACTTTGACTTTGACTTTGACTCTGACTCTGACTCTGACTCTGACTCTGACTCTGACTCTGACTCTGACTCTGACTTTGACTTTGACTTTGACTTTGACTCTGACTTTGACTCTGACTTTGACTCTGACTTTGACTCTGACTTTGACTCTGACTCTGACTCTGACTTTGACTCTGACTCTGACTCTGACTCTGACTCTGACTCTGACTTTGACTCTGACTCTGACTCTGACTCTGACTCTGACTTTGACTTTGACTCTGATTTTGACTTTGACTTTGACCTTGACTTTGACTTTGACTTTGAATCTGACTTTGACTTTGACTTTTGACTCTGACTCTGACTCTGACTCTGACTCTGACTCTGACTCTGACTCTGACTCTGACTCTGACTCTGACTCTGACTCTGACTCTGACTCTGACTCTGACTTTGACTTTGACTTTTTTTTTGCCTTTGCCTTTGCCTTTGTCTTTGTCTTTGTCTTTGCCTTTGCCTTTGTCTTTGCCTTTGCCTTTGTCTTTGTCTTTGCCTTTGTCTTTGCCTTTGTCTTTGCCTTTGCCTTTGCCTTTGTCTTTGCCTTTGCCTTTGCCTTTGTCTTTGCCTTTGCCTTTGCCTTTGTCTTTGTCTTTGTCTTTGTCTTTGTCTTTGCCTTTGCCTTTGCCTTTGCCTTTGCCTTTGCCTTTGCCTTTGCCTTTGCCTTTGCCTTTGCCTTTGACTTTGACTTTGACTCATTCAAAAACTCCTTTGTATCGTCATTAATACATTAATTAAATACAGTAATGTAATCATGAATTTATAATATACAAAGTCAAAGTCAAATTTAAAATTGAATGTAGAAGTCAAAGTGAAATTACAAAATTTCCCATCAGGGACTTGATTCTGAAAAAAATTTCGGACTGCTACCCAAAATAATTGGGATGAGAGGGAAATAATGGACCCGAAAAAATCGTCACTATATTTTATTTCAGTTATTCTAATGAGCCTGGGACTTTCATCGTTAGAAATGTGGATGACGCCAGCTCTAGCATTCCTAATAAGTGACGACTTTAAATTTCCAATTTCCGAAAATGAAATTTCATTGCTTGCATCCATTTTCAATGTTGGAGAGATTATTGGTTTTCTCATTTATCCACTATTGATTGATCGTTTCGGTCGAAAGTACACTCTACTTTTCTTCGCACTTCCGCAATTATTGTCCTGCATCCTAATTCTAATCGCTCAAAACATAATCACACTATACTCGGCGAGAATAATTGGCGGAATCAGCATTGGCGCAATGACAGTAACGCAAATCATCTTCATGAACGAAGTTGCCGATGAAGATAATCGTGGCCTAATAATGTCCATTGCATGGTTCTCATCATCATTGGGAAGTATCAGTTCAATGATCCTTGGTGCTTTTCTTTCATACAATACAATGAATCTTGTGATTCTTTTAATTCAACCAGCATTTATTATTCTCTTTTTTCAAGTTCCAGAGTCGCCGTACTTTTACTTGAAAGTCAATCGAGAGAATGAGGCAATTAAAAGTTTATCGAAATACAGAAAACATAATGATCCACAGTCGATAAAGTTGCAAGTAATAAGTATGAGGGAAAGTATTGAGGAGGAGAAACGTGTAAAATTCACTTTGAGAAACATATTCGAAAACAAATGCTATCGAAGGGGATTTATTATAATAGTGACTATAAAACTTGGAACACTATTCTCAGGCAATGGAGTCATTCTTGTTTACTTACAGGAAATTTTCATGTACACGGGATTTTCCTTGGCACCGGAATATTCAACTTTAATTGTCACAACGTCATCAATTGTATTCGTGGTGCCAATTCTTTATTTGGCTGACATATTTGGCAGACGATATGTCATTATATTTGCCAGTATTATTAGTTTCCTAAGTTTATTTTATTTGGGCTTATTTTTCTTTGTGAAAAATTATCTTAAAATTGAAAATTTATCATCTATCGCTTGGACGCCATTATTGGCAATTGTCATTTTTATCATAACGACTGATATTTTAGTTAGTACGTCAATGATTCTTTCAGGTGAAATATTTTCCCTTAAAGTTAAAGGTCCCGCATTGTCTTTTATATTCATAATGACAAAAATTTTCGAAGTTTTATTGAAATTCAGTTTTGCAAGTTCCATTCGACTATTTGATATTTATGGCACATTTTGGACTTATGCTGTTGTTTCATTTTTATTTTTTATGACAACATTAAAATTTTTACCCGAAACGAAAGGCAAAAGTTTAGAAGAAATACAATTGTTACTGCACTGAATCAAAATTTTCTATCTTGATAACAAATTATAGGTTATGTTTTAGGAAAATTTTTGCTTGAAGATTCATTTTTAATTACCTGAAGTGAAAAACAGTTTTTATTAATTATTTAGTATAAAATAGTTAATAAAACTTGTTTTTGACTTCAGGTAATTAAAAATGAATCTTCAAGCAAAAACTTTTCTAAACATAACCTATAATTTGTTGTCGAGTTCAGTACCTTTCACAGTGGGGAGTCACACTTTAATTTGTTCATAATTTATTAGTTTTTAATTAATTTA
This sequence comes from Leptopilina clavipes, assembly GCA_001855655.1. NCBI lineage: Eukaryota > Metazoa > Arthropoda > Insecta > Hymenoptera > Figitidae > Leptopilina > Leptopilina clavipes. Next base: position 8,694 of record JUFY01029061.1, on the reverse strand, counting down.
TAATTTCCCCCACCCCTCAAAAAACCACAATTAAATTGTAAAATTATTTATTTAAATCGGGAAAAATTTTTTTTCGAATTATGCAAACCATTTTTTACCTATTTTTTTTTCATAGTTAATTACTATTAACGATAATTTTAATATTACAAGTCATTCCGCGTGCATTTTCTGTACCTGTCTTTTATGATTCACTTTGAATAATAGTAAAAATTACGATAGAAAAAAAAAACAGATAAGATTCAAGACTACGTGGTAGAAAAATAAATAGGCAGTTTGAGATATGAGTATATCTGAAGTCAGCAAATTACCACGGTCATAATAAAGTCTCTTTCAAAGTTAAGTACATAATACTTGTTTTTTTTTTATTAATAAAATAATTCCTCAATAATAACGTAAAATAAAAATTATGAAAATAAACTTTATACGATCGTTGTTTAAGAGAAATTATGTGTGGAAAGTTCCTAGTGAAAAAAATGAAAACAGTAAAATTCTTGAGAAAAATAGAAATAATTGGATGCAATTTGTCGCAGTTATTAGTGGTAAATAAATTACGAATAAAATAATTAATTATATAGTTACACGAAGAAATAAATAAATTCATTAAAATAATAAAAATTCAAAAAAGTCGCAATTAAAAAACAAAAATTATTTGAAAGTATCAGGATTTAATTTAATATTTTTTGTTTATTATTATTCTTATGAACTAATAAATAAAAATAAGGAAATAAAAAAGGTAGAATTTATATTCTTGTTTTGTTTTGTCTTACAAAACAGGTTTAAGTCAATAATTTTGCTGCTTTATGAAAAAAAAGTATTTTTCAATTATCTAACTATTTAAAAATTGGAAAAAATATTAAGTTACAATCTCGTCTTTTTTCAGATTCAAAGATTCATATTTTAATACTAAAACCTTAATAATAATTTTGGAATTTAATTATCATTCAAAAAATGATAAAAATAAAGAACTTCTTGGCTGAAATTTGATTAGAATAAAAAAAAATGTGTACATAAAGTCTCAAATTTAAAAAAATAAATAAATACATTTCGTGACAATTAAAATTTTCAAAAACTTTATATGTGACGCTCCAAGGCGAAAGGGACCTAACGTGCGGCAACGAATTATAGGTTATGTTTAGGAAAGTTTTTTCTTGATTAAAGATTCATTTTTAATTATTTAATGTCAAAACTATTTATATTAACTATTTTATATACTAAATAATTAATAAAAATTGTTTTGGACTTCAGGTAATTAAAAATGAATCTTAAATCAAGCAAAAACTTTTCTAAATATAACCTATAAATTGTTGTCACGATAGGTCCCTTCTTTCGTGGAGCGTCATATGTAATAATTACAAATGCGTTTTTTGTGCTGGTTACTGGTTTATTAGAATTAGGAGAAAAGATACTAGTCTCTATCAAAGAGAGAAAAAAATATTACGATTCTCGTTTTTTTAAATCAGGAACATATATTTAGTAGCATAATACAATTCAGAGTGAATGGGGAAATTTTACCGAACTCACGTCGTTGAATGTAGTACTTATTCATAAAGGTCTGTGACTTTGTAAGAATGCAGCGAATACATACATATAATGACTGTATTTACATTTAATTGCAAACTTGCGTAAGCGCTAGAGTGGGGACAATGAGAGTGAGAGAGAGAAACTGCGATGTCTCACTCGCTTTTATTATCCTCACTGCGACGATTCCTCTTAGTTAAGTATCTTACGCATCACTTAAGCAGGCGATGTAAATACAGTCTATAGTAGCGCCAAAGATATCTTTTTGTATCATTTAGTTGTTCAATTCAAATATCCACTGTCGATAAGAGGGAAATTTATTTTTCCTTCTATAACGTATTGGAATTTGGAATTATATTTCATTTCCTTGTTCGAAGATAAATTTACTTGTAGTACCGCAACTTGTTGTTAGGTGACGCCATTTTTAGAGGTATAAAGAAAAATGATGCCTATCTATGTCTCGTATCGACTCCTTGTCCGGATCCCTTCTCTTCTCCTTCATTCGTTTCTTGGCGTTCGTTGACGTCGCACATAAAGTCTCGTTTTAATTACTTTAATTTATTTTAAAATGTCGGAAAGAGAAAAGAAAGAAGATAGGATCAGACAACTAGAAGCGGAAATGAATAAAGTCTTTGCAGAGCTGGAGGATCTCGACGAAGAGCCAGAGCTGTCCCTCGAAGGTGAGTTATTAATTTTTCATCTGTTCTAGATTCCAAGGAGCTTCAGTTCCATGAAATAGCACCTAGGTCGAGTTTCAATTCCAAGTTGAGATCAAAGACCAATGAAATAAGCCGATTCTTAACCCCTGAGTTTAGAACTAGGGCTAAATCCTTTCCAGAAATTAAAAAACTAAAAACATTTTTGCAGAGATCCAACAACACGAAGCCTTGGCTGAAAAAGAAAATATGGCGGATGAGGGAGAAATGTCCGATCAGGAAAACAAAAAACATCGAAGGAAGATGAGGCAGACATCTTTCGGGTGCTAATCCGTCCACTGCAAATTCTTCAGAAATTAACATCAGCGATGAAATAGCGGCTAGATTAAAAATATGGTTATTAAAGGGTTTAACAGAAAAGGAGGAAAAGGAGAAATTAATCAAACTAATTCCAGAAAAGGAAAAATCGACCTCGAAGCACCTTCCTTGAATGAGAAATTTCCGTCGATCTCCACCCAAAAGCCCTGGCAAGGGATGATTACTTCAAAGAATATCAAAATTTGACAGGCTCTGCCTTGTCGACTACATCTACTGTTCTGGACATGATATTAAATGATTTCGAAAACCCGCTGGACAGAGAAATAATATTATCAAATCTCTCCTCTGCCGTGAAACTTCTTTGCCATCTTTTTCATTCATTGACCCTGGCCAGAAAATCCTTCCTTCTCGGGAAGTACGAAGATAGGATTCAAAAGATCCTTAGGAAAGTCGAACCCACTACCTTCCTCTTCGGAGACAATTTAAAGGGCGTTATCGAAAGTTCAAAAGCAATGGAAAAGGTGTCCAAGGATTTAAAACCTAAAACTAAAACTCCTTTTCGTCCAAATAATCATTTAAACTGGAAGAGCTCATCCGCAAAAAAGGAGGTGGGACGGACGAGCTTCAAGCCATTCCACCAAAGAGAAAACACATCCAAGAACTACAGGCAGAAGCCATACCCTGCAAAAAGAAATTATCCACAAACGCAGCCGCACCAGAACCGTCGTTAAATTCCATTCCAGTAAGTACTGCAGCCAGGTTAAAATTTTTTACCAAAAACTGGGAAACCATTACAAATGACCCGTTTATCCTGAACATAGTCAAGGGTTATAAAATCGATCTTATCAAAGTTCCTTTCCAATTACATCCCCCTCCTCCCTCAGAACAGAATCCTGACATGGACGAGGCAATAAATAAATTAATTACTTCAGGGGCCATTGAAAATTGTAAATATAAAAAGGATCAATTTTTATCTTCTATCTTCCTAACCCCCAAGTCAGACGGTTCCTTAAGATTTATATTAAATCTAAAACCATTTAATAAATTTGTAGTAAAGGAACATTTTAAAATCGAAGACCTAGAACCGCCCTCAACCTTTTAAACATAGAGGATTTCTTGTGTAGATTAGATTTAAAAGACGCTTACTTAACTGTTCCGATGTACAATTGTCAGAAAAAGTACCTCAGATTCGAATATAATAACGAAATTTTCCAATTTAAAGCGCTACCTTTCGGTTTATCATCAGCTCCCATTACTTTTACTAAATTATGTAAACCAATAGCAAAGTGGCTACGAGAAAGGGGAATAAAGGTTGTCATTTATCTCGACGACTATTTAATCTTCGGAAGCACATCGGAAGAATGTTCAAAAAATGTAAATCTAGCTATTAATATCCTTCAATTTTTAGGTTTCTTAATTAATTGGGACAAGAGCGATCTGATTCCTAAAAAATCCTGTCAATTTCTGGGAATGGTCATCATTCTCACAATATGACATTAGAACTAACCAGAGAAAAAAAATTAAAAATTAAAGCGCTCTTAGACAAAATTTTATCGTCAATAAAATAAAAATCCAAAGTTTAACCGAATGCATAGGAACCTTAGTCGCAGCCTGTCCAGCTATTCCATATAGTTGGCTATATTACAAAGAATTAGAGACCCTGAAAATAAATAGCCTTAGACTTCACAATAATCTGAATACAAAAATTGAATTGTCAAAAGAAGCACTAGAAGAATTAAAATGGTGGCAATCGCAAATTTTAGTTAAAAAAAATAAGATTCGTTCTAATTCTTACGACCTCGAAATCTTTTCTGACGCTTCAGGCACAGGGTGGGGAGCGACTTGCGGTAGGGACAAAGCCAGCGGTTTCTGGAAGCTTCAGGCACAGGGTGGGGAGCGACTTGCGGTAGGGACAAAGCCAGCGGTTTCTGGAATAGCTCGGAGAGAATTTTTCCGATCAACTACTTAGAATTAAAAGCTTCCTTCTTAGCCCTAAAGTGTTTTGCAACAAACATATCAAATAAGCAAATCCTCCTAAGAATCGATAATATTACAGCATTGGCGTATATAAATAAAATGGGGGGCACTAAACATAAATATCTAAATAAATTGGCCAAAAAAATCTGGGAATGGTGTCAGAGCAAAAATTTGTGGATATTCGCGGAATATGTTGCTTCAAAAAACAACAAAGCAGACGAAGGATCCAGATTATCCAATCTTGACACAGAATGGGAACTAGCGAATTACGCCTTAGGGACATAAAATCTAAATTCGGAACTCCAACTATTGATTTATTTGCTACGCGTATTAATACTAAATGCAAAAGATTTTGTTCGTGGGAAAGGGATCCAGAGGCAATTGCAATCAATGCAATGACAATCAACTGGAGGGGAGAATTTTGGTACGCCTTTCCTCCCTTTTCCTTAATAACTAAAATTTTAAAAAAAATCAGAGACGAAAATCCACTGGAATTATTGTAGTTCCTTATTGGTCATCACAACCCTGGTTTCCCGAATTCCAAAGACTTCTGATTTCGAATACAATCACATTTAATTCCTCCAGTAATTTGCTAAATTCACCTTGCAGGAAACTCATCCACCCACTCGCGTCGAATCTTTCCCTGGTCTCAGGGATTGTCTCAGGCAAAGATGGCAGCAGAAAGGACTAAAAAGCGATGCAATTAATGTATTGACAGCCTCAATAACGACAAGCACAGTAAAACAGTATAACTCGACGCTGAAACAATGGTGGATATTTTGCGAAGAGGAAAAATTCGATCCTTTCAACTCAGATGAAAACACAGTTCTTCAATTTCTCTCCAAGAAATTCACCGAAGGAGCCGGCTACAGCACCTTGAACTCGATGAGGTCATCCATTCGCTAATAAATATTCAAGAATTATCGAACAGTCTCCTCATACAGAGATTTTTTAAAGGAATCTTTAAATTGCGCCCTCCAGCACCTCGATACAATTCAACTTGGGACGTAAACATTGTATTGAAAAAATTAGAAGAATGGGGACCCTCGGAATCTTTGAACCTGCAAAAATTAACTTTAAAGTTAACAATGCTACTAGCACTAGGATCTGCCTTTAGAGTGCAGTCATTATCTTTAATTAACCTCGAAGGAATCAAAATTAAAAATCACGGAGTTGAAATAAAAATCAGCAGTCTCACCAAGTCATCTCGCCCTGGAGCACTACACCCATACGCTTTTTTTCCTCTTTTTAATGAGAAACCTAACTTATGCATAGCAAACACTTTAACCTGTTACCTCAATAAAACCAAAGAAATCAGAGGTAATTCCAGTCAACTTTTAATCTCATTTTCTAAACCACATGGGAAAGTCGGAAGACAATCAATTAGCAGATGGCTAAAAATCGTTCTGCAAGAATCCGGAATATCAGATGAGTTCAAAGCCCACAGTACAAGACATGCTTCTACCTCTAAAGCCCTGACGAGCGGTTTGGACATCTCGAAAATCAAGGCAGCAGCTGGATGGTCAAAAAATTCTACTGCCTTTGCAAAATTTTACAACAGGCCGAAAAGTGCGGAAAATAATTTTGCAGAAACAATTCTTAAATAAAAGACTGCAGCATTCTGTGATATTATCAATATTAACTGATCTCACAATCACCAAAGTTTAAAAGTTCTATTTGTCATTATCCTTAGTTCTAAAAAATGTGTTAACCTTTTAATAACTTCGTTATAAATATTCAGAAACTATTCTTATATTAAAACGAAATAAAACTCAAATTTTTATATAATAAATTTACTCTGAACATCTACAAGTAAATTTATCTTCGAACAAGGAAATGAAATATAATAAATGATTAAACGAACTTACCTGTGAAGTTCAATCATTATTATATGAATGAACTTGTTCGAAGATAATATGATCCCTCCCAAAAAAAAAAAAAAAAAAAAAAAAAAAAAAAAAAAAAAAAAAAAAAAATTTTTAACCCTCCCTTAACAAAAATTTGAAACTCCCTCTAAACTAAATGAAGGAGAAGAGAAGGGATCCGGACAAGGAGTCGATACGAGACATAGATAGGCATCATTTTTCTTTATACCTCTAAAAATGGCGTCACCTAACAACAAGTTGCGGTACTACAAGTAAATTTATCTTCGAACAAGTTCATTCATATAATAATGATTGAACTTCACAGGTAAGTTCGTTTAATCATTTATTTTCCTAGATAATAGTTTTGCTATATGAATAATGAATTTCAGATTTCTTAAAAACGATTGAATTGATTTTGATGTTACAAATATGTTGGATAGAGAGTCCTAGAGATACCTTACGTCTTTTCAGGAATATTATTTTTGAACAGGTACTAGAATATCCCTAGGACATCCCTAATTCATTCTGGAATGATAATTACGCCACTGTATTTGTTTTGACTTTTGTTTAATAAATTTGTTCAGTTTTGTGAAATTTTGCTTCCATCGAATATGCAACAGTTACTGACGAAACATGTTGAAATTTTGATGAAACAAAATACAACATGCCAAATGTAGATTTTGGTAGGTTCAATTGTCATAAAATCCGACAGTCTTCTATACTTCACATCTGGTGTTAATATTTGAAATTCAAAAAATTCTGTGTTGTATCACATCTGGTGACCACTTTTGACATTTCCAATGACAAATATATATTCTGAAGAGTAAGTCGAAGCCATGGAATTATTCAAAAATAAAATCTGTAACCGACAAGAATAATAGATCTCGAATTCTTCCAATATTATACAAATTATTCATTATATACAAATTATTATCATTATATGAACAATGATATATAGTTTCATAATGAACTTCCTTAAGTTGCAAAATTAATTCCTAGTTAAAACAAATGCGACCGATTAAATAAAATAATGCGTCATTTGTGCTTTGTTTGGTAATTAGCAAAACAAAATAGGAATAATGTCCATACTCGTAAATGTCTGTATTGTACGTTTATTACAGCACCAAGACATTCATCAGAGGAACTTGAAATATTTTATGAAATATTCCCAAGACATTATTTTAAGGACATCTTAGAATATTCGAATCCTTCCTAATTGTGTATTTGTACTTTAATTGAATGAAAGTTTTAAATATTGGAAACATTTCTAATATTTCAAGCTTATCATTCATTTCTGTAATTAAAGAAACAAAAATTCGTTATCTTTTTAGGCCACTTGCAAATATAATAAGTGTTTGAATTAGCGAATAATACATTTGAACTGTGAAAGAGAAAAGCAACCTTGGAAGGCCTTTAAATTCAAGTACATACACTGTAAAGTAGAAAAAGAATGAGTGAGGCTTATAAAACTCAGGTCTAAAATCAATAAGAGGGTTGTACTCACCGAATATGCGTAAGGCGTGCAGGGTACGTAAAATTCTCTGCTCATAATATATCAAAAATAATCCAGAAAGGCTGTGAAATCCAGCTGATGATCAAGTGGATATGTCAAAAGGCCGGTGGCGCCATCTTGACTCATTGCAAGATCGTCAAGATGTCATGAGGCAGATTTTACAGTGTGATCGCGCCCAAAACAATCATTATCGAATGAAAATAATGTAAAATCATTAACTACTCATCTAGACGATGAAAATTATTAATAACAGAAGTAACTGTTGATTAAATAATCGCTGTCAAAATTATCATGATTGTTCACAATGTACACTCTGCACTCACTCACTCACTCACACACACACAAACACATAATATTAGTTTACACTCATTGTTAAAAGTAGTTAATCCAAATGAAAATTAACACTGGGTGTAAATAATCGTCGATCCCGTTTATGTCCAACGATCAGGACACGCGAAACATATTTCGAATTGAAATGTTTTGAATAAAACTCCAATGAGATTGCGACATGATTTAGTGGCTACGCCATTTTAATTGTGAGTTCCATGACTCACCAACAACCCAACGAACCACCATTCGCGTCTACTGGCAAATGCCGACTGTCGACGGCTGGCCGATTGCATGTTTGCAAGATATGCGTGACGACATAGCACACCATCAGCAAGAACACTGTTTGGCGATCCAAGTTCCCTCTTGTGGATTATTTTACAAACTCTTTAGTGAACAACTCGACGAGTCAGACATATGAGACATTGTATACATATCACATGTGTTGCATGCATTACAAGTAGTATAAGTAGTTGGACCATGGTAAGTAGTATAACCCAGTGACAGAAACCTCTTTGTT
>JUFY01029059.1:0-62114 GCA_001855655.1 Leptopilina clavipes | reverse complement strand
CTGATATTTTTAGCTGATGAATTGTATTAAAATAGTTTTCAATGTAGCGCTATTTTATATATGTACATCAGTAATTCTAATTTTTTGCCATTTTGTTGTTAGTCCAAAGAAACTGTGTGGATAATCTACTCACAAAAAAATTTCCTAGTCCTTATTTTTATTACATTTTTGGAACTTTTCGATTATTAATAATTTTTTCTTTGCTCTAGAAATATCATTAAATGCCTAGGACTCAAATGTAGTTTTCAAGTCATATTTGTACTCTTCAGAACACACATTCAAATTCTAATTCAATTTTCGATATTTGGGAATCGATTAACTGACTCGTCAATAGCTTTTGCAACATAGTCGAGATTTTCTTCATTTAGTCCACACATATTAATGCGACCGCTGCGAAGTAAATAGATGTGATAGTGTTTTACCAGGTGCTCCACTTGTTTCTCTGAAAGAAAATACATTTTTTAATATAACTTTAAAGAATTAATATTTTTGTAACTTGTAGATTTTGTTTGAAAATGTAATTTACAAATTTTACCATTGAGTCCAGTGTAGGAAAACATTCCAATTTGATTGACAATGTGCTCCCAAGTGCCTGTAGTGCCTAATTTTAATAATCTCTCATAGAGTCCGGATCGCATTTTTTTTATTCTACTCGACATTGTACGAATGTGATCCTTCCTGTTACAAATGTTAATTAATAAATTGATTTCTTCACTTTGTATCAATTTTTTAGTTACAAATTACAAGTAAAATTAAATTAGAAAATTAAAACATTTATTACAAAACAAGTAATTACCATTGCTCGTGAAGATCATGATTTTGCAAAACAGTGGAAACAATTCGAGCACCATGATTCGGAGGATTACTGTACATTCCTCGGATGATTAAAGTTATTTGCGATTTAACTTTGACAATTTCTTTAGTGTCATTAAAGACAAGGGCCATGTTTCCTACACGTTCATTATAAAGACCAAAGTTTTTCGCAAAACTTTGAGTGCAAATGAATTCAATACCTCTGTCAGCAAACATGCGCACTGCCGCAGCATCTCGGTCCAAATCTCCACTGGCGAATCCCTGAAATATCGAAAATTGAATTAAAATGAATCTATTGTATGTTTTCTTAAATTTTTGTATTTTTTCCAATTTATGACTTAGAAAATTTACCGTTCAACAGGGAAAAAATTCACAAACCTGATATGCACTGTCGAAAAGGGGAAATAATCGTTTTTCGTTAATCACATCGGCAATTTTTGCCCATTGTTCTAAAGTAGGATCACATCCAGTTGGATTGTGAGCACAAGCGTGTAAAATTATAACAGCATTTTCTGGAGCATTTTTTAAATCCGTTAACATTCCTTCCAAATCAATTCCTCTTGTTTTCGCGTCCCAATATCGATACTCGCACCCTTTCTTAAATCCTCCATTCATAAACACCAATTTATGATTTTCTAAAAAAAAAACAAACAAAATACTTGTTAATCTTCAAATCAAAAATGGAAATCTTTTTTTTATAAATAAAATATCTAAAAGTTGAAAATTTCCTTAATTGATAAAAATATTAACAAAAAAAAATGTTTGAAATTTGGTTTTTATTTATTCCACTATTCTTTATGTCTATTTTTTAATTTACACGTTTTATTTTTTATTTTACAAACCCCAGGTTGGTGTGCTATAGTAGAATGTGTCATAATGAAGAATACGAGATAAAAATTCGGCAGCTACTCTCAATGCACCGGTTCCAGATAGTGTTTGAATTCCAAAAGCACGACCCTCCAAGATTGCTGATGAATTGGCTCCTAATAACATGCTAGTTGCAGATTTTGAAAATTCATCCATACCAAGAACCGGCAAATATTCATGATTTTGCGAATCATCTTGGGCTAAATTTTGTTCGACTTTTTTAACAACTGGCAATACCCACGGTTTTCCCACATTTGTTCGGTAAGCTGAAAAATATAATGATACAAAAAATTTATCTTGTAAAGTAATTTATGTATTTTTTAAATATTTTTCTAAAAGAATTTATTTTATTTTTTTTATACTTCGTTGAATAGTATTTTTGTAATTATTGAGAGCAATACAATGATCACGTGTATTGACGTCAGTCACAGAGAGTTACATAACGTCTACTCCACTTATTTATGATTTATTTAAGAATTCCAAAGATATTCAATGAATAAAAATCGTTTTTAGATAATATAGAGAAAGTTTAAAAATACGTATTACCTCCTATGGCAAGGTTCACTTTATTTTCGAACGTATCATCCACATAGGCTTTCTGAAGGGCGAAAACTTCAATAGGAGGTCCAAGTTCAATGCCCGAGAATCTGGTAGTCATGATCAATGTTTTTCTCTAAATTTAAATGAAAATACAAATAATCAGTAGTTGTCAATTTGTTTGATTTCATTGTTTGAAAGAAGTACTTGACTTATCTCAATATGGGTGATTTTATATTCATTTTGTTTCTAATAAAAAAAAAAGATAATAATAATAATAATAATAATAATAATAATAATAATAATAATACAATAATGAGAAAAAGTATGAAAAATATAGAAATTTATATATAAACATATTTTTTCTGTTTATATAATATAAACCGAAACTAGAAAAGTAGTTTTTAAAAAATTTCAAAAGAAATATTTTACTCACTTTTGATTAATGTAAATCGAATTTTTGTTTCTGTGACACTCCCTATTGTTGATTGAAACAATTTTCAATGAGAGTCACCTTGAGTTCTTGAATGTGATATTACAATATTTTCTAACCTCACTTCACTATCATCATTATTATTATTTAAAAAATGAAAATAATGAATTAGAACAGTAGAATAATTTATATTATTACTTACAGATATACCTTTCGATGACAGCCGCGAAGAACACTAGTTTCTGTTATAATTATGAAATTTAGGGTTCTATAGAGTCTGAAATATATTATAGTACTGCTGAAAGAACTTGATAATGATAATGCTTCAGGAAAGGGAAAGCTGCTGGATCAGCTGGATAAACTGAATATAAGATATACTATATTTTATGTATTGATGTTGGTATCTAACACAGAGAAATTAGACGCATGCGTTTTGATATTCAATTTCAGTCTCCTTTTCTCTTTCTAAACTTTTAAAATCAGTATTTTTTTCTATTTTTTTATTCAATTTTTTTTGTTAATTAACTCTCCATTTTTATTATTAATATTATAATTTTATTACTGTATATTGTAATATTAGTTATATTTTAAACGTTAAATTCTTTTAGTTACATTAATTTAAATGTAAAGAACATGGCAGTGGGAAAATAACGTACACTCAGCTATAAAAAAACGATACTTATTTTTATTTAAAAAAGAAAAGAAGATTCACTTATTAAAGAACAGTAATAAGACGCGTACAAGCAAGTAGAAAAAGTTAGCTATATCGTTTAACAAAATTGTTACTAAAATCCAAGTTTCACGTTTAAAGTTTTCTTTATCGCAATCCAAAATAAGTAAATGAAACTTTAATTATTTCGAATGAGATTAAATAATTTGTTTTCCTTTCAGTTATAATATATAACATTTAGTGAAGAAATATTTTGTACTGATTATCTTATTACACAAATTGGACATTTCGTGATTTAATTATGGACAAACAAGAGAAACATTAATCATGACCTTCCTAGTAATGACAAATACATATGTAAATCAATTCTAATCTAAAATTAAACTAACGATTTTTATACAAGATTACATACATGTATAATTTTTGTTAAAAGCGCAGTTGGACGATTTTATACTAGCGGGCCAAAAGGCCACGATAAACAAATATGGCAGTGTATTATTTTGTTGTAGTTTTAAATAATAATTTAGCAATTTACTCGCTAAGAGAGTCTTTGTTTTACAACATTCAATTAACTAATTGTTTTTTCAGTTAATTAATTCATTTAAAATTAATTTTGGTTTAATTGGTTTATTTTTTCTTTACTAATATTTTTTTTCTAAAGGCAATCGACAAATTTCAATGTATCGCATTATTTAATTGACAATTATATTGTTTCTATTAAAGGAATCGTTCTTTGTACATTGTAAAAAGAAATTCAACTAACGGATTACTTTGCCAACTGACAATTTTTATCATTGAAAAAGATAGATATTTTAATTTGTCGTAAATAAATGACTAGTACAAACGCATTCTTGTAACGAATTTCTACTTGGAAATTTTTATTACAAGTACTCATGGCAATAAAGAGACACTATAAATAAAAGGTCTCAGCAAATTCAATATGCGTATAGTTGTTCCTAAACTACTATTAAAATAGTAAATAGTGAAATAATAGTTAAGAACGGAACATTACGAGAACAAAAATCATTCTTAAATTTAGCTTAAATGCGCTTACTTTTTAAATTCATACATATAGATCTAATTGTCATTTTAGTTTCTTACTTTAGTGGATGAAAATTTACAAGAATCAAAACTGATGAAGAAATAGTTTTTAATTCCGGAGAATTTGAAATTTTTTAAATTTATAACATTCAATTAAGTGAATTTTTTAATTGAGAGTAAAAAGTGCTTAATTTGATGGATGGTTAAAATTTTCGAAATATTTCAAATATAAAAATGATAAAAAGCGCAATTCCGAAGAATGATGATTGCTTCTGCGACGTCATGGGCGCATTTGGAATTTTTTTTATACAATATTTAAAATATTTTACAAAATTTAATTATTTTTTTTATACAACATTTATAGCAGTTAATGTTAATTAAGTTTCGAGTAAACATTTTGTTTCTTCTTATAGGAAGAAGTGAAGTTGGGAACATTCTTTTTCTCATTCTTATTTTCTGAAAACTGGTATTTTTTTCATTTTATTCATTCGACACAAACACGCACTCAGTCAATTTTTTTCATACTTTTCATTTCTTTTTTGGTGAGACTTATATGGCACGAATATGTACATGTCGCCATAAAGACGTGCAGTCTGCTTTTCGAGCTTCTTTCTTTCTTTTTTTTTCTTCAACTTCTCAGTATAAATTTTTCTTGGTTAAAACAAAGTCATTCTCGCACTTTGATGAACCAACCGAAAGATCACGAAAAGAGAATTGTACTCAAAATTTGAAGCGAGACTTCTTCATTCTTCAATTCTGATAAAAATAATTTTTATTTCCTAACTATCTCTCAGCTCTATGGCGGCAGAATATCTAGTTTCAAACCGGACATTGGCGCACAAAATCCACAATAGCCTCCACATTTACCAACAATTAGTTGATCATTCTAGAAAAATAGTGAATTAATTAACTGCAGTTATGTAAAATAATTAGTATGAATTATTTTCTATTGAGTAAATCATTTTGAAATTTGTTTATAGATAAAGAGGGGAAATGTTGGAGAAACTTACTATTCTGTTAATCAAGAGGAAAGCTCTCGATTTTTGTGTACTCCATGAAACTTGAGAAGAGATTTTGAAGAAAGTTCCAGTCAAATTAATGCTGAATCGACCCTGAGGACAATTGGCCAGACTGTAACAATCGCCGGCCTTTCCGAATTCCACACGTTTTGAGCCTCTTGTCCAAGAAAATCTGTAGTCATCAGCTGAAAGAAAAGATAAGCATTCAGTGGAAAAAGCTGTAAAAATTCAAGGTTTGACTTACAAAAGCATTTCTTTTTTTTTTTTTTAAATTCCACAGTTTCGAATTTTCATTATACAAAAATTCCAGTTGTTCGAAATTAACAAACTTTTTATTTTGCACAGTTTTCTTTTACCCGAATCTCCTTTTTTGGGGGGCTTTTACGCTAATTTCGAATTCAAATTTAAAAGATTTTTTTTAATTATGAAATTCTAATTTAATCCAAATTTCTGCGAGAAAAAATTATATTTTTGTGCAATGAAAATTGGGATATGTGATAAGTTACATAATTTTAATAATTTGACATTGTTACCTATGATATACAATTTATTGACATCTATTCGCACTCGCTTGAATGCTGTAATTCCAGCAACTGTACCTGGATCTATCACACAGTGACAACTTTCATTTCTTTGTCCATCAAAGGGACAAGTCTGAGGATTTCGTAATCTGGAATTGTTGAGCAGAAGAGTCAATTTGTATTTTATGTTTCAAAGAGATTTTAATCGTTTTTATATTATTATTTTCGTTTCTTACCGTTTGCCGTAAATTTCGGAAAAATTCTCTTTGTCCCCAGCAGGCAGTGTGAGATATTCTTTTGGTTCCCTACTGGCCATATCATAACAATAAATAGACATATTTCTTCCACCGATGATAAGATTATATTCTCCATCTCTTGTGGATCTGAATCTCTTTTGCATTTCCGTACATGTCGCGGGACCACAACGACGTTGATTACATTTTCTCTTTCGTGGAGGTTTCAATTTTGCCGGACAATTGTATCTTGGCACCTTTTTTCCATCTTTATTGTGACAAAATAATCGTCGCACTTGTCGACCTTTTCTTCCACATTGATGACTACACTGTTAGGAGTTTCAAATTTTTCATTCTGCTTTTATTTATTTTTGGTGGAATTGAATTTTAACTTGGAAATGGGATTGATTAATTATGGGAATTAATTTTTAGGATCTAATCGAAACTTATAAAATTGTTGAAATTTTTGTACTGTCTTCTTTTTTAGAGGCTCACCTTCTTCCAATTTCCAGCTGTCCAATAATATTCGCAATCCTTGATTTTGCATGACTGTTGCTCAGAAGGTTTTTCAGTTGTGGGACATTCGTTAATTGGAGTTGAATCTAGCCATCCATAAGCATTGACCAAGTGACACGTGACATTTCTTCGTTGAATTCCTTCTCCACATTCAGTTGAACACTTGATAAATGAATAAATTGATAGAAAAAAAATGTTCTCAAGAATATTTTTTAATTCAAAAGAATCATTAGTGTTTTATTAATTGTTTTCTAACTTACAGAACTCCAATCGGAAGTTCGCCATCTGTGAAAAGAATTGTCCATCGATGGATTACACGGTGGATTTTCACATTTTCGCAAATGACGAGGCCTTTGTTTTATTACACACTCCTTGTCTGGTAAAATTGTTCCTCTTGAACTTCGACATCTAACTTGACGATACTGATAACCCTCGCCGCATGCCACATCACACTATTTAAATTAAATATTCAACTTTATATTAGCAAACTCTTCAGATTTTAGAATTTAATTAAATTATAAATTAAATTGTGAATCTACAATTAAATTCAGTGTGGTTTACCTGACTCCATTCTCCTGTACTCCAAAGAGGACACGGATAAATATTACAATGTCGTCTTCTCGATGCCTTTAAAAAAAATTTATTTTATTTTCTTGGAAAATGAAATTTTCTTTATTTAACTCACCTCGTCAGCAGATTCCGAATGCCATTTGTAAATTTTGTGAGACGGAACACTTTCGTGATTCACATCATTATCATGTTCCGATGGATCGTCCAGTGGCGATTTTAGCGTCGAAATGATAGATGGTAAAGTTTGCTGTAAATTATCCCATTTATTTTTTTTAATATAAAGAGATTTTACATTTTGAAAAATTTGACAACAATTGAAATAATTTCATTTGAATTGTACTTGAAAATTATATTAAGAAAAAAGGAGTATATTTAACACTTACGACTGTAGGGCAAAGATTCATTACGCAACTAGAAGTTTCCATCGGCTGTTTTGCAAATTCGCAATTTGACTTTTTCATAACCATATTATTTGCATCTCTACATGTAACTTCCCGTTTACGAATTCCTTCACCACATGAAACTGAACACTGAAATCAAGCAGGAAAAATGATAAAATTGATTAATAAAAAAAATGCTTTTACATTATTTAATTACAAATCTGAATTGATGGACGATATATTTTTTTTAATATTCCAGATTTTTTAATAAGAAAATTTACCGGTGTCCATTCGCTGGAATGCCATTTATAACAAGGGCCTGCATCACAAACTTTCGAGATCTGTGAAGGCGAACCGCTACAATAATTTGCATGAACCACACGATTTTCCACCTGACACCAATACGGCCTTTGTTGTTTTCCCAATCCACAAGTAACCGAGCACTGCGAGAACAATAATAATTAAATTATTCAGTAAGACCTTATTCAAATTGAAATTTTTTTCCTTGTTTTTAGTTTGTCATGATAAATTAATCAGACGAATTACAATAAAGGAAAGGAAAATTCACATGAAAAGAGTAAATTATAAACGAATTTAACCGTTGGGTCTAAATAATTATTTATATACTAATTTGATTTTAAGGTATTTGGTGAAGAAATATTGTCCCTCGCACATGGAAAATTGGAAATAAAAGGAGCAAAAGGATAAAATTACCGGACTCCATTCTCCAAAGTCCCATCTCGGGCACGTTTCTTGTCCGCAGACACTTGTCACTATTTTCTCTTGAGTCGCACATTTTTCATCAGGTACAGGTCTGCCCTTGGAGTCAATACAGTTCGCTGACCTTCTCTGAATTCCACCACCGCATGTCACCGAACATGTAGCCCATGCGCCATAATTCCAACGAAGATCGTGACACGATCCGATGCACGGCTCTTTTTCCTTTGGCCGTTCCAAATGAGAGCAAATATAATCAGGCAGTTGGCGCGTTTGACTTTTATCACTCAAGTGCAAAATGTGAACACAACGATAGGTGACTGATCGCGTTCCATTGCCACAATGACTCGAGCATTCTGATTTCGATGTTATTTGCCACCTGCAAAATTAAGGTGCAATTTTTTTCTTCACTATGTTATCATTATTTTAATTTTATATTTTGATTACCAAATTGGTTTAGTGTCAAATATTTTTATTTTTAAAACCAATTGATTCGATTTGAGTTTGTCAAATAATCAATTGATGAATTTAGAGGAAAATACTCACTGGAATAGACAGTGATTATTGCAAATTTGACTCTCTTCTCTAGGTTTTTCTTCAGTTCGACAATATCCATCGGGAACGACATCTTTGCGTTCAGTTCCTCTGCATTCGGCGCGTCGATATTTCACTCCCTGACAATTCAAGGTACATGGAGACCAGCCGCTGAGAATCCATGTGTATCGTTCCAGGACTCTCTTTGGCACTGTGTATTCGTAAGTAATCTGTGGCGGAGATATTTTTCCCACAGAAAGCACCTGCAGGTAATACAGAATAAATTATCTATTTAGCAGGAAATTATTAGAGGAAAAAATATACATATTTCTTTAATATCAATCTACCTCTAAAATTAGGTCGACTTTAATTGGTCTCGAACTATTGAGACGCTCAATAATTGCTTCAGGTCCACTGTATTCGATCGTCATTTCCGGTCGCATGATTACTCTTCGATTCATGACCATGAATTTCCCATTTAGAATGTATTCCTCCCGATCGGCATATCGTAACACTGGAATAAATTCCACATTTTTTTTCCTTTTTTGCAAATTCAGTGAAATGGGACTGGTAAATTTACTGAATTGATTTTATGTTTTATTTAGAATGAAGAAGCATTACCGAGATAATTGGAGTCATTATGCAGCCCTTCCCAGCCATATTGCTTGATTTCGATGAAGCTGCTACCAGCGGGAATTTTCGTGACTCTGGTGTATCCATAGGAGCTGGAATTAAAGGAACCAGTGATTCTCTGACAGGACGAGTTGTCACCCTTGCAGACGCCGCACGAATCCATCTTCGCTGACGAATTTAGGATGTGATCACAACCAGATGGCTGACAACGTCCGTTGACGCACATGTGAAAGGTATCAGGCCCACAGGGCGTCCCATCTATTACCTTATCTCGCAGCATGTAGTACTGATTACTCTCCACTTGACAGTACAATTTGCATCTATCTTCCGGAAGTACTAGATAGACACCGGATTATTAGTTTTTTATTTTGTTTTAAACATACGTATAATAAGTGCTAGTTTGATTTCAGTTCTAAAAATTAGAAGATAGTTTGTTCAAGTTGAAAAATTCAAATTCCGATAGAAAGAAACCAAAAAGAAATTTTTAACTTACTTCTCGTATATTTTGCATGCCATGTGACATCTCGGGGAAGATTCCGAATGTCCAAATTATCATTGTTAAACGCTGCACATTGCTCTTCTCTGAAATTTTCAATTCGAAAACCTTATTTCTTCTGGGTAAAGAATTTGTTCAGGGGTAAAAAAATTATCCTTACCGAAAATCAGGAGTGTCTAGTGGACATTCTTTTGTGCCGCAATTTTTATATTTGACACGTTCACCGACACAGTAATTTCCGCCATTCTGAGGTGATGGATTATTGCATTCGCGAAATTTTTTCTTAATTCCTCCGCCACATGTTCGTGAACAATCTCCATAATTTCCCCAATTACCCCATTGACCGTCAATGGGTCTGAGATTTTGACGAGACACACACTCGCCACGATGACACCATTTATTTTCACCGCAGTTTGTTCCATCGGCCCAAGGCATATGTTGCGTGTGACAGTCTTCCGTTGTATCATAGAGCGGAGCGGTACACCATAATCTCTTGCACACTGCCTGGCCAGTGACAAATACGGTCAACGAAATTACATCTTTTTGTTATTTCATTACTTTTTTGTTGATTTTTTTTAATTTGATTGTTACTTGATATTTGAAAAAAAATTAATTCGAAAGGAACAGACATTCCTTACCATCCTGAGGCTCGTGGGAGCAGAGTTTTGCACCAGTTCCAAAAATTAATTCGCATTGTTCGTCTCCGGTAAATACTTCGCCAGGAAAACGATTAATGCTCCATTTTGAAATTGCTTTACTCGGTTCGTCTAGTAAACACTGTGCATATCCTGCACTGTAAAAAATTCATTCATTTTACATTTTTTTATGGAATTAGTTATCTAATTAAGGAGTGAAAATCCATTTAGGGATGAAAATTTTTATAATTTTAATTAAATTACAATATCATTAAATAAAAATTGAAAAGAAATGAATTGAAATTTTTGTAACTCTGCGCAAGGTGTTTGGAATTATTAAAGAAAGGGGATAAAAAATTTAACCGGGATTTTTTAGACTTTTTTTTAGATATTGACAGTCATTTCAATATCGAATTTTATGATATGGAAACAAATAAAATGTAAATTATGCAATATAATATGTAATGTAAATTAAGAAATTTACATTTAATAGAAAGTAACTCACTCGAGATATTCAGTAATGTAATGACGTGAACATTTGGACCATTCCCATGGATAAGAATTGTCATCCATCATTCGAGACATGACATTGTAGGTTTCAGATTTGCCCGACATATTTCTAAATCTTGCACATCTACTATCATCATCGTGTGGCATATTGAATCTGAAAGTTATTCCTCATTTTTTGAAATTGAAAATCCATGTTTACTGTTTAGATTTAAAAATTTTTATTTCTTGGTTTCTGTCTGAGTCTTCAACTGTCAAGTAAATAGTTTTTCAATTTTTTTTCTCAAGTAAAAATTACGTTTCAACTTTTATAATTTCAAGTACATATGTAATAATTAATTACGTTAAGTTACATAATTTAGTTGTTAATTTATCTTTGGGAATTGATTTGATGCGGAAAACGATATTCTGAAATGAGTTTCACTGGCGAACACGTCTGATTATTAGAAATTGCTATTCTTGGTGAAGTCGGTGTTGTTACGTGTTTCTAATGTCAGGATATTTATTCGCAATTTGTAATCAGTCTTGTAATTGTCAGACGGGAACAGAGGGACATTGGCTAGATGAATTTTGCGGAGTGTAGGCGTTTGAACATCGTACGCACATGTAGTTCTGGCTGTACACAAAAGATTCGAAAGCGAACGACTATTATGGACTGGAATGTTGTCAAACGGGTGCTTTAAAAAAGCTACACTCACACGTGACCAATTTCATGAGCGATGGTGAATGCAGCTGACAATCCATTGTCCTGGACAATGGCACACGAGGATCCGGGAGAACACATTCTGCCAAGTTCGGCAAGACCAAGTGTGTTACAATTTTTGTTGTCAATATTGTGGCACAAGTTTTCCCTGTGAATTAATAAGCCCTATTAAATGATTACCAAGTCATGATGAAATAAATATAGAAAAGAAAGATGAAAAAAAACAACAAAGGAAATGGCACTGCAGTAGCTTTTAGAATCGAGTTGAAAAAATCGCAAAAAAAACCTTGTCAGAAGAACTGCGATGTCATGATGTTCTCCCGATGGCTCATCGGGATTGTTACGCTTCTGCCAAGAGCAGAATTTTTTCAGCATTTCCGATGCAGAAATTCCATCGGCATCTCGTTTTTTTGTAAAAAACACCTCGTCAGTGTTGATTATTTTCACCACTGCAATACTTACTGGATTGCCGATCGATGGATCTTTGTAAATGCGAGTTACCTTCAAAATAGAAAAATTAAATACATTCATAATTATAGAAATTCAAGAGTCGCAAATCAAAAATGTTATTGGAGAAAAAAAAAGACTTTTAATTTTATGTTTAAAAACTTCAACTCTAACATTTGTTTCAAGGATCCATAAAGTCGCAGGACACTTAATTCTTATTAAAAAAAAAAAAGAAATTCACAAAAATTCAACTATCCAGATACCGTTAACTGTCATATCAGATGAAAAAAGTTCAAGGCGAATTGAAATAAAAATTGAGAAGAGTAGAAAATTTATTATAAAGGACATCCATTTACGAGAATAAACAAAAATTATCCATGAAAGATGATAGCAATCACTAAACATGATCAGCTAAATTTATACTTGATATCTGTATTCAGATATGAAATTCATGACTTGCTAATTTAGTATATCTCGTAATAGAACTATAAAATAAGACGTGATTTTGATGGATTGGATTAGACAGCATCCTTCAAAGATTCAAATCATTATAGAACTCTTCTGACAAGTGTTGGTTTGATCTATATTGAATCTTCAAATTCAATTATTTATAAGCTTACAAAGAACATCAACACTTGTTGAAGGTTTGCAATTCTGCCAAAAATTGTTGACGAAAATCTGAGAGATTCTAAATAATATCAAATTACTGTTTATACAATTTTATTACTTTTCTTCTTTTCCTTTTTTTATTAACAATTATTATTATTATTTTCGATTCCTCACCGTGTTCATGAGGACCAGAATATAACTGATAAGACCATCTCCGTGATACTCGGACATCATGGAATCAGCGACAATTAGAACTTCAACGAAATATTCACGTGAAATAGCCCTGCGTGTTCTCAAGCCACCATAATTATCGAAATCGCTCACAGCTGACTGGTGACTCCAGTTACGATCATTTTCGCTCTGATAAATTTTGCTTTGCCCCATCAATTCATATCTGCAACAAAACCAATCCCTTGAGCTGTGGGCAAAGTGAAACTCGTTTAAAATACCTACTAAGTTTAAAAAAAAAAAAGTATTTCAGTTATCTTTCGATCCAATTAGTTTACCCGGACGATGTTTTGCTGTACATGCATTCAACTCAATACATAACACTCGTTCTAGATTGGAAAATTTCAAATACTGAGAATCAATGATCAACATAATGATATTATTTAAGCAAAAAGTTGATTTTCTTCCTACCGGCTTTGATTCCGGATGGGAGTGTCCTGCTTTTCAAAATCATCAGGGGACGTGTTCTTCCATAAAAGACGACGTTTCCGTCTCCGATGCTGATCTTCAATGTAGACAGACCTTTTAGAACTGTCATCGAAAGACAGAGTTGGATTATTTTCCGCGTAATCTGTAATTATTTTTATCAATTGTCGAGAAGGTCTTGTGTCCATTTTTTTTCAAAAAAATAGAAATAAGATTTTTTTAACAAATTTTTTTAAAATTATATTTAGAAATGTAAATAGAGAAAGATCTTTTAATGAGAATATGAAGCGTTACGATGTGAGAAAGTAACGTTAAGGATTTTTTGAGTTTCTTATTCCGAGCTCGTTAGTTTACATACATTGAGAATTTAAGGATTTAAATTTAAATATCTTCATGTCTTCGCCATTGGAATGTTGCGAGACACTTTATATTCAAATTTTAAGATTTTTAGAATGCCAAGGTTTTTTAAATGCAAAAAATTATTTATGAGAGAAGAAATTTTCTGCAAAAAGAAATAAGTTATAAAGAATTTCTTGAAGTGGGAATTTTTTATTTTCTCAATTGAAAATTATTTTGTCACACGGCATTCATTTTATTAAGTTGAATCCTGTTTTGATAGAAATGAGGCAGAACTAGACGTCCTTAGACAGTAGGTCAGTATGTCCTCTTTTTTACCGCGTTGATTAGTGTTCCATGTTACCGATTTAACGCTTCTACAAAGATAAATCTCTTTCTTCATTAGAGTTAGAATTTTTGCTTCTTTTAGAAGTTAAGATTAACGATCTATTAAAATTCTCTTTTTCTAACTCTCATAATCTTATTATCCCACCTATCTATAACTTTAATTACTATTTTTTCTTGATTAATAACTATTAATTTAGTTTCCAATTAAATAAATGTACAATAATATTATGTTTATTGATATTATTAAATTTTGATAAAAAAAGAAGAATATCTAATTAAATTGATAATTAAAATTTTTGCTGTGTGAAAAGATGGAAAAAAAATTCCAATTGAAAATTTGTCGGGTCGAGTAATTTTAAATTATTTTGATCAAAGGGAAATGATGAAGTATCTGATAATAAAAGTGTAAATTCCGAGAGTGGTTCAATTAAACGTTTTCGGGACCTTTAGTCTTATAGAGCTATATAAAAAAAAAAATTCATCAAGGCTCGCTTATTCTGAAAAGAATGTCTTTAAAAAATCATTATAATAATTATTCCTTAGTATCAGGATTGTTTATCTACAAGACGATAATTTTCATATTATTTTTCACATTCATTTTATTTTTCAAGTCTGATTCACTTTATCAACTCGTACATCTCTGTAGAATATGAATCCACGTAATTAATCATTAAAATTACGTTTCATACATATTGTACGATCGGAATATTATTATTATTATTATTTATTAATTAAACGAGAGATAAAAGGCGAAGATAAAAAGGACGACAATGAAAATGAAGGGAAACATAAAATGAAAATATAATTTGATTTGCTCCAGTGTGTAAAAATGAGAAAATTAATTTTGTATAAAGTGAAGGAGTGGAAAATTTTGCATAAAATTTCAGCGAAAAAAATGAATATTAAACTTGGACGAGTTTTTGAAATATTGCTGGAACATGTGTAATTTGATGTGATGGAAAGAAAGAAGGAAAAAGTGAATAAAAAATTTAAATTTGATTTGAGCAGGGAGGGGAGTAAAATGAAGATTGGAATGTTAAATCCCCGGAAGACGCCAACCTGTCTCGGAGAGACGATACACCTTGAGGGGAAACATTGTTCAAGTTCTCGTCGTGAACTGGACCCGAAATTGGCCGGAGGCTGCGAATGACGTAAGAGTCTGCACGTCTGTAAACCACCTGTTTATCTCCCTCGTATTTGCTGTACAGGTGTTCGATTGAGCATTATATAGACCTACATGGACGTTTCCGTTCGACCTCCGTTATTTAAGAAAGAATGCAAGTCGAGGTCGAGTGAAAATCAATGACGCAATTCTAAATATGCTTAATAGAAATCAATATATGTTAGGGGAATGTTAATTAATCCCGAACAGATGTTGAGTTTTATAGATTTCACAAAATAAAAAGTTATTAACGTTCCCTCTCTAATTAAAGCAAATGGTAGTAATAAACTTGGCAAACCTTATGATTTCTTTAGGTTAATATGAACGCTAAACGTATAATTTCAATATTTCTTTAAAATTGACCATCAAATGAGAAATTATTGATTGTAAATTAAAATCTGCTGGAATATATTGTAATTCCGCTTCTTAGATTTGAAATTTTTCTTTATACGATTCAGAATATTAAATATTGTTGCGAAATCGAAATGAAGATTATATATAATTATTATAATTACTTCTTCCTAATTGTACATTATTATATACAAGTAAATTGAGAAAGAAATTCTAGAATGAGCGAAAAATTTCTAAATTAATTGTTAAAGTAAAAAAAAAGTATAAAGGGACAGTTAATCAAAATGATCAGGCTGAGACGCCTGATCCTTTTTGAAATGGAAATGACGAGAAATCTCTGTTCTTTTATCTTGACGAGATTTATTAACAATTTCGCGGTCTAAATTTCTTTTTCTTGTGTCTATTATGGCAATTATCTGAATTCTACCACAATGATCATCATTTAATCGCTTCGAAACTTTAGGGATCTCTCAGAGACGTATCAACGTTTTTACGTCACAAAATTCACGAGATGTAAAAAAAAATAATAATGATTCAAAATATAAATTTCAGAAAGGAACAATCGTAAAACAAAAGTTTTGATGATTCATCATGTTCTTTTATAGAGGGAATTTTTTTTACGAATAAATTTACGACATTTACAATTATAAATTTCCTTTTTTTGCAGGATCCACGAGTGGAATATGAAAATGGAATGAAGGTGAATCAGTCTTTGTCGATAAAAATAAAGAAGAGAGAAAGAGAGAGAGGAGGAATGAAGGATAATTTTTGTGGCTAGTGAGTGAACCACAAACTGATATATACCGTACCGATGACACCACACTCGTGGTTTCTTGGCAGGTCATTCGTAAGAGTCAAATCCACAGATGGAGTCCTGTAGATCGCATGTTGCACAGATGATTCGGTGGATGTATCCTCATCGTCAGTCCAATGCCTCGTAGGCTTAATGAGGTAACTTCCTGTTGACGTTGTCATGTGTCCTGTCTGTAACGGAAATTGTGAATATTTACACACGTTCTGCGTGATTCGTTTCATTTAAAACATATAAAACTTGAATGGTTCTGACGTCCTAATAAAAAGAAATAAGTGACTGTCTCCATTTTTTATAAAAAAAGACATTTTTACATTTCTTAAAGCATTCGAAATGTCCCTTTTTCGACAAAACTCTGCGTCTTACAAAGCTTTTTTCAAAAATTTTGAACCATAAAAACAGAACGAAGTGACAAAATTCTTTTAACTTTGTTACGGTAACGAATAGTCAGATATTTTCTCCTTATAAAAATATTTTCATCGAGACGATAGAATTGTTAGAGAATTGTTTGATAAGTCATTTCTTGCAAAATAAGATTTAATGAATTCGTGATAGAGGATTTCAACGAAATTCTAAAAAGGAATATTTTACTTTCTGCAAAAACAAGCATTTTGTGATATACAGAGCCACACTGAAGATAGAACTCTTTTTCTTTTTTTGTAACGAATGAAGCAGTTATCAATTTTCTGGAACTGTTTTTTTTTCTTTTTTTAAATTTGTAACTGCGACTACGCCAGACGGCTTGGTCTGTATTTCTTCGAGGATTATAGATCATTCTCTGGAAAACTTGGTTAATTCTAAGTACTATTCGCAATATCCCTAACTACTGTTTCCTTTGAGGAAATGTATTTTCTGAATTGCAGCCAATTTCCTGGTTGATTTAACTTCTTCCGATAATTCGTTTTGTTGAAATGGGAACAGTTTAATTTATTCGAATGTGTTATATAATTGAATTTTAAGATGCTCTAAAAAGAAAAGCGTAAAGTTTGAGAAAAACATTTCAAATTTTAAGAGAGACGAGGGAAATTGTAAAAAAATGTTGTTTTATATTTATTTACCATTCCACCACATAAATTAACAGCTACAATGGAATTGGGATCACCATCCACTTCTCCTCTGTAAAAACAATCCAGATGTTGACCCGCGTGTTCCCACTTGCTGGTGTTTTTTCTAATGTGTGTAATCTTGAATTCAGAAATTTATTTTTTTTAATATTTTTTTTAACTGATTAAGTACTTCTATTACAAATTATTACACTACTCGTAGAATTAAAAGTTGAACATTATTAATGCTTAGAAACATTTTTCGAAAAATTTTTCCTACTTGTTGAATATGGCATTTTTATTTTTTATTAGGATTTTTTTGGTTGTAATGTAGAGTGAGATTAGATACCTTCAAGCCAGGAAAAACGAAACTGGAATCGAGAGAAAGGAGTAAATGAAAATGTCGTCCAAAAGCCGTGAATTCGTACTGGGGATGTGGATCCCACACTTTCGCGCTTTTATGTCGAAAGTGCCCACTGTGATGTCTTTTATGAGCTGAATATTCATCAGCTGGAAGAAGAAATTAAAGAAATTGACAAAAAAAAGGATAAATTGAATATAATACTAAAAGTATAAAAAATGTTATATATTTTTTTCACTTACGTGGATCCTCGTAACGATTTCGGTTGACTTTAAATAAATTGACATATTCCAGGTCTCCTTTGTTGGTGGGTAAAATTTCGCCCTTGGAGTTTCCTGGTGTGAACTTCTCGTCGCTATTTTCCTGTCTCGTCGAGGCTTCTTTTATTGGTTGACGTAAGACTGCCATTGAAAATGATAAGACAACATTTACTCTCTGGAAACTTACGAAGCACTTTATACAGAACGCTAAACGAGTGAGTAACTTTCTGCATTCCATTTATAATAAATTATGCGTTTCGTAAAGGTAACTTAAAATTTATTTATCTATCGAATTGAATTTATCTTTATTATAAATTTCTTTATCTTTCCAATCTAATTGTTTATCATTCAAATCTGTTTACTTTATAAATCTATCTTGAATTTCTCTATTTTTACCTATCTATCTATCTATCTATTTGTTTATTTATTTATTTATTACTAATTTATTGATTATTTGTTGCTCCATCATTTTAAAGTAATGTATTTAAATTTCTCGAATTTTTTACTTGTGGCTGAGAAAACCAAAGACATAGGAAATATTTTTTTATTTTAATGGTTTTTTAAATTAACAACAAGAAGTTCCTTAGACAATTTCTTTTAATGGAAAAAGAAATATTCTTAGCCATGTATTCTCCAAGTTTTTGTTTGTTTTTTAATTAGAATGTCGTTATTGAAAAACTATTCTTTCGCACGATTATTCTTTCATCAAATTTTCTTAGTAACGGCTGGATGCCAAATATATTTTTTTGGTTTGAGATTCGTTACTAGGTCGTTACTATTCTCGTTGGGTTCTTCGTCATCATTAAGTTTGCTGTCTCTTCTTTATTATTTCAATTGCACTAAGCAATTCTCTAATGCTGAATTAGAATCGTAAAAGTGATACTAAATACTTTTTATTGCTGAAAACATTATTTATCACCAAGGACAATTACATGGCTAATATTTTTAAATATTGGATCACTTTTATCGAATTGTCTTCGAAATTAATTATTGTCTAAATTACTCCATTATTAAGAAAAAATAAAAAACTTGGTAGATATATTCTTTTATTTTATTGAAATAGTTTCGTTTAGGGATGTTTTTAGAATTTTGTTACAATTTCCAGTGAAATTTTAGTGACAGAAATTATACATTGTCGAGAATGTGATTTTTATTATTATTATATATGTGAGGTGTTCTAAAAATGAGCTCTTTTTGCAGAAATTGGAGCTTGGTAAGAAGATGCAGAAAACAAGGTCGTTCATTCCCCAGTTGAAAATTCAAATTGAAAAAGAAGCACGTTATCGCGCGTTCCTTCTTGCGAACTTGAGACAATTTCCTGACTTGCAAACCAGGACAAAATAATGTTGTCATCGACTGATGGCATTATTTCCGATTGCTGTCATCAAGAGATGACACACAATTCTCTTTCTTTCTTTCTCTGTTATTGCTCACGATTATCGTGAGTAAACATATGAAAAAGTTGATCAGAAGTGATAATGAAATTTCCGGATATGATTGTTAGGCGATCATCAAAATTTACTCCTCACCCCCCTCGTAATTAAATACATATACACACGTTAAAGGCAAACTCTGACTGCAACAATTGAGCCGTGCGTGCCGAAATGATAAACTGCGAGTTAAAATTAAACCGTCGCGTCGAGAGTAAGTCTCACTGGCCATATAGTTACAAATTGTACTCACTGGAACTTGGATGGATTAGCATTTAGGGGTAAAAGAGGCCATGGCCTGACTCTAAGTCAAACACACATTACATTGAAGAAGAAACAAATGAGATCGGATTATATACATGTTTTTGTTAACTTTTCACATGATAATGTCAGTTAAAGTTGAAGGTAATTTGTTGAGTCATTAAAAACGATGAGACGATCGTTAATAATAATGATAATAATTAGGGTAGTCGTGGGGATAAAGTAAATATCAAGTCAAATGAGATGAGTTAATCAGGAGTAATGAGACCTCATCGTCTCGCAATCTTTCTTGTGTAAATCAAATTTTGTCACATGCGATTCTTTTATATGGATATTTTAATTAATTGCATACCAAAGCAAATGTTGAAAGAAAAGTCTCGGAAATTCTCTCGCGGTACACTTTCTCTGCTTGGAATTAATTTGTTTATTGTTATTCATTTATTCTCCTTTGATGTAATTTTTTATATTTTTTTTTCAATTTCAAGTTTTGTTTTCAAAATGGTAAATTTATAATTAAGACAAAACGATTTTCCAAAAATAAAATTTAGAGGTGAAAATGAAATTTTTTCGATTTGCAATCCTAAAGATAGGAAACTTGGAAGCACTTGTGTTTAGTTAGACTAAAATTGAAAGTATCTCTCTTTCTAAAATTGAATGTTCCAGTTTTAAACAAAGTATCCTGTTTTCCGGCTTGCTCTCATTTAAGATTCACGAGATAAAGTGGCGTTTGTGTTTTTTGTCTATACTTTTTTTTGGTGGGGGGATTTTTCCTATCTATACATTAAGCCATTGTCTGTTGAAAGAAGAATTGTCTTGTTCGTTTCAAGTTATTCCAGTAAAATTGTATAGAATGTACTCGCTTCTATATACATAACATAGAGAAATATATCGGTAGAAGTAAAGAGTCGTCGTGGTTGGACGACACGATATCCGATTACTTCGCCGTAAGCTTCTTTTTCAACGTCAAGTAAAAACCAAGTGGTAGCTTGATTCTCCTTTGAATGTTTCGAAAAAATTTTTTCTCATCATGGCTATTGTTTGTCACGTGCTGTTTCAGTAACAAAAGAACAAAAAGTAACACGCGCCAAAACTAAATTATTATTATTATCAGACATTTACATGATAATTACGGTTATTAGATATTCACTTTAATTTTTATTTCATAGTGATAAATTAACATAGAGAGACAAACTTTCATGAAATTCGTTCAAATTTAGATCATATATTGATCTCGATTTTATCATTGATGTGAGTTTATCTTACCTTCGACCTTAGATGGAAATAATGAACGTGCTATTTATTTGCTCTATCGATATAAATACCTTCACATGGCGCGACTTGAATATTCAATTCAAGTGCTATATTCATCCTGGGAATCAATTGCGTGATCTGAATTTTCATGTCAAATTAAATGTTAATTGCTTTCAAGTAATTTCAGATCCTATTTATATTTTTGTTTCCTTTAATTTGAATTTATAGATTCAAATGTAGATTGAATTAATTTATTTTCTTTAATCCTACCGGAATTGTTTATTTTATTTTTGCTTAATAACAGTGATAAAATATTTCTTCAGACAATTGCGTATTTTCAGGAATGTTTCGTCGTAAATGATAATATTCTATTTCGAGTATGAAATAAATGTTGCAATTTATCTTTATTATTCTATTACGATTGTTCCCGATTTCTATTTAAATTGAAAATTTATTATCTATTAAAAAAATTCGGGTAATGAATATAAAATTTTTTCTTATTCAGAAACGAAAGAATATTGATTATAATTTATTCTAAATTATTATTATTATTATTATTATTATTTTATCATTGTTATTTATGCATTGTTTGATATTATTTTATTATACTTGTAAGTCTATTTTATTATTTGTCCAGGAGAGAAGAACAATTTTTGCAGTTTATACTTTCTTTTTAGAGATTTCTTTGCAAACGAGCTTAATCTTAATCATCTGATGAAAGGTTGCTTAGTCACGTCTGGCGTTAAGCTCCTAAGTCCTTTTTATGCATAACCCTGCGTGAGAATAATCCTTTGAATTGCCATTGGTGGTTAAGAATATTGAATTTGATTTTTTCTTTTATCAACGACAAGTTTTCTGTCAATAACCTTAATGTGAATAATGAACTTAATAATTTCGCACTAATTTTCACGATTCACGAGTAAAACGATTCCATTGACTGAAAATTACCACTGTCGATACAATATGAATTTAATTAGCGAAACTATATCGCACAGATATGATTGGTATTCATAAAAGCTATATGTATAATGACATTTATTCTCACGAGTTTCGATTAAAATAATGTCAATTACATTTCGTCTTAACTTTTATTATTTTCTAATTACATTTTCTGACTGTTGCCAAAAAAAAAAGTGTCTACATGATAAGCGAAATGTAACACTTTTTGAATTATCCTTTATCGTTGTAATTGAGAGGAATATTTCTAATTAAATTTTAAATTAAATGAAGCGTCAAATTAGTATATTAATTAAGAAATAGATTAATCAGAACGATCAAATGATTTAAAATTGAATGAATCATGTGAATCTGAATTGAGACAGTCGCAAGTGATTCGAAATTGAAAAATGATTTAATCAGTCAAGAAATAAAAAATTGGATTGAGTAAATGAATTTGAATTGAGTCAACCTATTAATTGAAAGTTCAGTTTGTAATTAAACTATCATATAGACGTTTTAGTAACGACTATCAGTGTTTAATGGCACGTAAATCAGAATGTTTCTGTTTTCATTAAAAAGCGCTTCAATTAATTTTGATCGATTTCACGTTCATTAATATTCAATATGGTTTAGTGGAATATTAAAGAAATTTCACCTTTACAGTTTACCGTGTAATAATTGATATTTTTTATTTGCCTTCAAACCTGAAATTACGATTGCAATTAATATGATTAATTTGCGAATTTCCTTCGCAAAGTGAATAAAAATAATGTTAACTATTCTTTTCGCAAATAAGGATAAATTATTGTTAATGGGAAGTTTTCACTGATTCAGATGATGATCGACACCTTTGAAACATTACCTGTCACTCTTGGAATTATGTGATTTATTGATATTTCAGTGAAAACAATAAGTCTCGGTGTTATTTTTTTGAATGGCAACTGGTTTGACTTGAACCTTGGCGGTCGTTGATTGAATATCAATGAATGAAAAAGTAAAAAAAGAGACTTACCTTCATTGCTAATATCTGTTGTGTTTGATTCCAGGGGAGCGGCGACAGATAGATCTGACACGAGCGGTTCCCGGCGTTCATCCTCGTGTCGCTTGTCAGTGTTGTTGGATTGCTGACGAACGATGGGAGCGGCACTTTGATCCTTGTCAAACGTCCCGGCAATGGCAGTGGTATTACTGAAGAAACCAGTCCAAAGGATCAGCAAAAGTATCACCAGAACGAAAATGACCGCAGCAGTGATCGTTGCAAGACGATACGAGATGTAAGACATGCTTGCTGGCTCTGTGGAGGGTAATTTCAAACTCCTTTTCTTTTCTTTCTTATTTTTTTATTCTTTAAGCCGAAAAATCACGGGTGCGTTAAGGATCTCCCCCTCGAGTCAAAAACACTGCTGTCGATGTTGTTGTTTCGCGGCACGGCTTTCGTCCAAGTCGAATACACTGAACGACAGGTTTGAAAGCTTTCGCCGTTCATCGCGTCGGCGATTCCTGCCGCATGGATGAATGCCCGAGACAGAAATCGGAGAACTCGTCCCGCGAGTTTGTTCCCTTGGCGTCGGTCAATGTCTAGACAACAATCCTGATGTCCAACCGGGTATCGTGTGTCATCGCGATATAAACGGTGCAAATTTTGAGGTCGTAGTGATTTCGTGCGTGAAATATTATCATGCCTTCTTGTCTCTTTCTATGCTTGTGTCAATCTCAAGCTCGTGGAACAGTTGCGAGCATCTTCCGACTCGATGAGCAGTTGCGAATGTTCCGTCAGAGGCGAAATTTGGTCCGTTAAAGATGAAGAGAGCGAGAAGGAGCAACTTTCTGAGCTTGCTGATTGTATTTACATTGAAAACACACCGGGAGAGAGAGACTGAGAAGACCTTGTGAGGCTTTCGACTCGTGCCACCTCCTCTTCCTCCTCCTCCTTCTCCTTTGTTACAATCGGGTTGCTCTCAGTTGCTTACTTTTGAGATTCCGTTCCTGAGACAAAGGTAGAAAACACTCGAGGTTAGAGAAAGAAGAATTATTTTTGGGTTTATTGGGGTGGTGAAAATGGGGATTTATGGGAGGTCAGCAAACTCGACGATTTCCGTCAAAAAGCATTTTGTGGGACGTCGACCGACGACCTTGCGAATGCACATGTGTGTTTACAACAGATCTTTTTTGCATTTTGTACTCAACCCCCTCTTTTCTACTTCCTCACGCTTCTTTCTTTTTATCGTTCCTTAATCGTCTTATTTACAAGGGTGCGAGAATCGAGACGATGGAAAGCCCGTTTAGATTAAGCGGAAGCCCTGGGGGAGGGGGAGACTTATGCTGATGTTTTTCATGCAGAGCCATTCTGTGGTTTACTTTGAGGAGTACCAAGTTAGTGTCGAGGAGGGCATAAAGGTAGTTTATTACTTTCTTTCTCCTCACATATCTGATTTGTCACGTTCGTTTATTCTTTACGGTCGAATAAAAAAAGGATGAGATTTGCTGATGATGCATGACAGAATGGCAAAAAGATGAGAAAAAAAATGTAATTTGCAAAATGTACGAATGAAGGAATTTTAAAGCCGTTTTATTATAAATTTTTGTTGAAAGAAATTGCTTTGCCACAGATTAAAATTTTATGACGAAAATTGCATTAGAGAAGAAAGAAACATTTTTCTATTGACATAAACAAAAAATGCGTCAGAGAATTTTCTTTTTATAAACTAGAAACTTTTTACTGTCGGTGTTTTGAGAATTAAATTAAAAATTAAAATAAATTTTGACGAGTTAAAGTAACGACCAGGTTAATTAACATATTTGATTATGACTAGATATAATTTTGTTGATTCGGCAAAAAAAATATTTGTCGTTGCATCACACATTCACTTCTTCATGTGAAAATGTTTTTGCCCGCACATCGAATAATTATTTCAAGTGCTGCCTTTGTGTTTTTCTTTTTTAATTATTGTTTCCAAATATTAATGTTTATACTGAGCAAATTTTTTATTCTTCAAAGATAACAACATTCAAGTTTTCGAAATGTTGGTATTTTAAAATTTATGAACGACAGTAAAATAGTTTCATGTTTTTAATCGCATTAATAAAGTAAAAGTTCTCAAGTTCTAAGAATAAAGAAATTTGGTATTGAAAATCCCTGCTGAGAGGAAAGTTTAGTGTCAAATATTTAGATGAATGCATAGATTAAAGACAAGAGAAAACTGATCAGTTCCGGGTTTATTACTCGTTTCAGTTTTCTAACTTGTTTTCGTTGGAATTGGTTAAAAAATTATTTTTTATCATTTGTCTTGAATAATCGAAAGTCCTTTTTCATTCTAGTCTTCACACGCCAAACATGTAGTTTCTTCATTATAACATGAAAATAAGGTCAATAATTACGAGTTTTACAAAATAGGAATTTGTCTCGAGTTTTCTAGAAGGAAATTTTATTTAGAACGAGAAACTCATGTTGTGCATTTTTTGATCTATTTGACCATTTAAATTTTCCAACGTGGGATTTCTGAGATGAATATATTACTTATAAGACGACCAATAAAGTCGCCTCGCTCGTGAGTGGATAAGATAAGTCCGAATAAATTCAGGATTTCCTTTTTCAGAATGGTTGGCTAGAAACGCCCCAACTCCAACAACGAGATTGGAATTGGTTCAATCTGATTGTTAAAAAGTAAATCTTATCCCTTATAAGTGCACCAAACAATGAGACTTGAAATCACATCCAACTGAAGACTATTATGGCGAACATAATTATTTTTGTTCCGGGAGATTTTGCGTCCTTGGCGATTGAAAAAGACATTTCTTGGAATGGGTTTGCAATATTGAAAAGATTCCAATTATAATAAAATTACTAAATAATAATAGTTAACATTTTTTCTTAAATTATTTGAAAAAAAAATTTTGTGGGCCTCTTCCATGAAAGTAACAAAAACTGATTCCGAAAACAGTTGCAACTCCTGGAAATAATTAAGCATCAATCACGTCGATGCAAACTGTTTGAAATCCTTGTCTGTGAAAATCCGAGCCCGTTGGCAGTTGGAGGCCCTGAAGGCCAGAGCGCAAAACATAAACTTTCTCGTAAACGACGCTCTCAAAGTTTCCGGAATGTAGAATTGGCAGTTGCACCGCAACAGCCAAGAAGCCGATGATAAAGATAGCAAGATACATTTTACAGATGTGAGGCTAATCGTAAAATAGTTGTAAATCTGTGATAAGGAAATTTCCGGATCTTTCAAAATGATAATGATTCACCACAATATTGCAAATCTTGAATCGCGATTTTATCTATCCGTCATGAAGGAAGATGGATAAATTAGAATTCAATGCTCCACGAATATTTCTAGAAATAGGATATTCCTTTTATTTGCATTTTTTCTATTCCCCTTCTTTCTCTTATAGCAAAGATAAATTTGCCAATTAAAAAAAAAATAAAAACCAAAAAAATACTTTCTCTTATAGGAATTTCAAATTTCCGATATTTCGGAATCAAGATTATATTTTCAACTGTCTACACTTTTGTCTATATAAAATGGATTATTATCATTATAAAAGGACACCTGTCCCTTGAATAAAATTTCACAAAAAAAAAATATTAAATTTCTTCAAGATTCTCGATTTCCTTGGATAGAACGTAAATTGAGACCATCCTTTTCGAAACATTACGAAATCGTTCAACAAAGTTGGGGGAAAAAATTAGAAATTTTAATTTCTTAAAAAGTTTTGAATTACTTTGTCTTTTCAACATCGCTTGTGCCAGAATGATAGATATTGTTTGTCGGGTTGAAAATTGGTGAAAGGAAGGAGATGAAAGCGAAAAATAAATTTTTCGTAACGTGGACAAGTTTTGAAAATATGTGGGTACTCGGGTATAAAATAGTGGCATTTGTATCAGTCTGCGTTGGATTAACAAGTTTATACACAAGACAACATGGATAAGTTGTATAGACAACAAGTGTCGGATAGCAGCAAAACAATAAATTTAGATGATACATTTTCAAGTGTGTGAAATTCGAATTGAGTTTGAAACAATAAACACAGGGATTTCGCATATAGTGAGGGAGAGGGAAAGAGTACCGATAAATCGAAAAAGAAGCCGAAATTTTTCTCGAGTCTACACGATTTAGATGATATGAGAAGGTGGAGCCGCGCGTCTGACCTCTTAAAGTGTTTTTTTTCTCCGTGGGAATGATAAATTGATTCTTTTTCCTATATAAGGGTTCCGAGCAAAGCTTGAAGGCTTTTTCTATTCTGACAAGGGTGAACCACGAGCAGTGTAGGAGGAATACGAAATTAATCTCCTATAATATCGGGATTTTTAATTTATGTACAGATAAATTTTGCCCTTGATAATAGGGTGCTACTTTTGGAAAATTTGTTTTGAAATAAATGATTAAATACGGCTAAAATACTTAATAGTTAAATAATAGAAACATTAATTAAATATATATTAAATTATGTTAAATGTATATGTAACGTATTTACTACTAACTCTTGATATTTTTTTGCAGATTCAGAGGAGAAATTGATTTATTTCGATCAGATCTGGAGAAGGTTTTCTCAGATATAATATATGAAATATGGTAAATGTGGTAATTAAGCGATGGATCATTCATCTTATGTAACTTTAACCTGAGAAAGCAGAGGTGCCGATAGAGAGTGAATGTTCACTTCCCTTTTTTCAACGTAAACGACTCAGAAATAGAATGTCTAACTGGATTGAACTCGGGAATTGACCTCCTCTCAAGTAAAATAAATCGGGAGACGTCGTGATGCCCCCTTCTTAAAATGCGGTAAATACCCTTTTAAGTTGGATTTAAAAGGAGCGATGCTCATCTCTTAGGAAGAAGTAGTCTCTCCCCATAAAATTTCGTCCCTTACTTGGTGATTCATTCATTTTAATTAATTTATCTCTTTAGACGAAACTTTCAATTTAATAATTCAATTGAAAATTATTTCCACTGCAACTCTTTTTGATGTAATTTAACATTTCAGAGGAATTTACTTACGTGGATTTCATTTTTCTTTATTTTCAAAAAATGTTTAATTAAACAATTCTATTTTTAGAATAATTGATGATTAGTTAGTTCAATTAAAGGATAGAATTTTTCAAAATTGAAAATGTTTTCTTTTTCTTTTTAATTTTTGCTGTGAAATGGAAGGAATTTTCGTGCGAGTAATTGAAGGGAAGAGTTTTCGTTTTGCTTTGAGGAGGATAACATAACTGGCGGAGTCACTTAATTCCCCTGTGTGTGTTGGTTTTGAATCTGCTATTAAATCTGAGATAGGGTATCGGCATAGGAACGGAGGCTTGTTGAGCGAAAGAGCAAAACGACGAGTAAGGAGTTAATGGCATTTTAGGCATGGCTTCTTGTAAAAGACTTCTGGTATAGTGTCGAGGTCTAGGTCAAGTTATTTTCGTCACCTGGGCTCTCGTATATATAAATCTGTCAGATATCTGGCATATGTATCGAAACAAATTATGGATTACTGGTAAAAGCGAACTTTGATTTGATCCAAGCTGATTCATGAAGCATAATCCGTATTTATAGTCGGTTTTTGTTGATGACCGTGATATCTTATATTGCCTTCTCAAATACGTTGAGATCGATTTCCATAAAACATCGAAAATTGAAAGGAAAAAAAAGTCAGGGATGAGTGCAGAAAATTGCAATTAAATTTCGAAAATATAAAATCCTAGTTTATTTTTCATTTGTGATTTTTGAAAAGAGGAAAAGAAAATAGAAAAAAAAATTTTAACGATTGCATAATGGATTTTGGTCAAGGATTTTTGAAAGGAAAGTTTAAAATAAAAGTACTCACTTCCGTGGAATTAAAAATAGAGACTAAAATCAGAGTAATTGTTTAGACAATCGATTAACCATCTGTATTACAAATATCGTAAAAAGAGGCGAGCATTGTGATAAAGTAGAATTTAAAACATTGAAAAACATCGAAAATTGAGGCCCCTCGGAGCATTGAGACTTTTTTATTTGTTGTTTCAATGTAAGAAATAGGTACATCTGGTTTTCATTTCTTAAACTTCTTTTAATCGGACTGCTAGTGACGAAGTTTTTACTATACACACCTACATTGTTGATTTTACTGTCTTAAAATATTTTTCCTGTCATAATATAAAAACTATCCATCCGGTATGAATAGCTCTTCATTTTTTAAAAATCATATTTTAATCTTCTTCTTCTTCTTCTTCTTCTTCTTCTTCTTCTTCTTCTTCTTCTTCTTCTTTATCTTTCGACAATTTTTTCTTATTCGTTTTACTAAATCTGATTAAAATTTGCAAAGCAATATTTTTCGTGATTTCAATAAAAAGATTATATTAAGATGAGAATTTTGTTGTGGGGGAAAATAATTCTTTAAAGGTTTGATAATAATCTTTCCGAAGGAAAGTGAAGACACCGAGGTGTGAAATAATTAGATCTTATTACATTCTGCTAGCGCTTCTAATTCAAGACAGGACGTATCATATGACATGACAGGATAATCTTCTCGCCTATGATTATCCAATCAACTTCCATATTATACATACAACCATATGTATTTTTTTTTAATTTTGCATTTGATTAAGTAAAACTCTATAATATCGTTTAGACGATTCGAAAAAGGAGAATGCAATTAGGCGAAATCACGTAAATCCATTTTAACAGGCCTGGTTGTAACTACATATATATGTACATATAAAGGCAAAAAAGCGCGAGAGCAACTGGATAAATATCAAAATGAAATACGAGCTGTCGCCGCGGGTAACATTAAAGATAACGAGACAGATTTTTTTTTCTTTTTTTTTTTCTTTTCTTTTCTTTTCTTTTCTTCTGTATTTAGATTGAACATTACGCCAAGTGATCTTGAACTTGAACCTTCGTGAAAATTTTTCTTACGCCTTTGATTCCACCGTATAATCTACCCAAGTCATATAAATTTATTTTCTTTATCGGCCATCTCTGATTTTATCACAAAATTGTATCTTGTGCATTTTTGTGTTATTAGAATTTATTAAGACAGTCGCCAAAGACAAGAGATAAGAAGCTTTTTTCAACATACGAAATAAGAATTTGACATTTAAATCTTTTTGGAATTTGTTCTACTTTCTTCTTTAATGAATTAAATATTAATTATTAATTAATAAATAGTGAATATTAATATTGTAATTGTTAATAAATATTATTTTACGATTTTAATGCTTAATATTGTAAGTAATAATTTTGTAATGATGCATAATGTAATATCTATTACGTAATAATGTTTGGCTTGGAAAAAAATAATACTGTATTGTTTCTTTGTAGGGTCAAATTATATGTTTGAATGCTGACCGGAATTTGAAGCTAGAGACAAAAAAGAGCACAAGTAACCCAATCAGGAAGAATTGCTGAATGAGTCAGAGACAAATTGTCTACCATTTCTGTTTGTCTCCACTGCTATATACTTTCTCGCACTTCGATTTCCTTTGTCAATTATCTGCTTAAACCTCCAGTTGTTCCGAGGTTAAAAGCTAAACTTAAAAGGTTAGTAGTGACAAAGTGATAGATTTTTATTATCACAATATTATTATTTGCCATTATTTTATATTTCTTTTAAGTTTTCTTCAATATTACTGCATCTCTTTTTTCACTTTACAAAAGTAATTATGAAAATAATTTTATTAAATAAGATTATTATATAAAAATAATAAAATTGGTGATTCGGGTAAATTTTTCTCCAGACGGTTCTGGTTTCGTGTTAAAAAGATCTCTGGGACTCGTGATTTTTTTTAGAATTTTATAATGCACCAAGGGGCATTAAAAAAATGGAAAGGTTGAGCGAACAAGGTCTTGGGCTCTTCTAAAGTAACGCTTTTACTCATTAAGAGAATAATAATTCTTAAAACCAGTTTCAAAATCTGATGAATTAAGATTATAAACTACACAAAAGAAATTCCTCAGTTCAGGGAAATTGCACGAATATTCTCTGTATTAAAAAATAAATAATAATTTAAAGTATAATTTTCGAATCACTTTTTTCTTTAACTTTTGTCAGTATTAATGTCAACTTGGTGTTTGTTCCATTATTAAATAAAAAGAAATCAAGTGGGCCTCAAGTGACAAATAAAAAATGGATCTTAAAATGACAAGTAAAAAATTATAAAGTGGGCATTAAATGAAGAAAGTATGTAAAGAAATTTCAAAAATAAAAAAATCTCGAGCTTCCTACACTTGGCGAAGAAATCATTAATATTAATTGTGATTCATTAATATTATTAAATTATACGCTGTCACGAATCACAGTCTCAAGTATCTAATCTCTCTTTACATAGCATTTACAATCTTTTGACATTAGCCGCTTGATCATATCTGCGATTATGATTTCTGTTTTTGGGAAGACTTGTTACTTTAAATATCTGAAAAAAGTATTTATCAATATTAAAATGTTTTATTAACATTATTAATCAAATCGATTTCTAAACTGTCTTTAAAAACATCAATATTGAAATTTTCAATATCGTAAAAAAATGGACATTTTATATTGGAATTTTTAATAAAAATGATTAATATAATTGTAAAAAAATGAAAAAAAACAAGTATTATATTCTTATCTCGTATCTATTTCTCATTGGCAATATTAATTGAAAGGTAATTAAAATCGCATAAAACATTTGAAAGGATTACATTTTGCAATTTTATATTTAGTTAGAACCCCCATGGCGCGGAAAGTTTTCTTGCCCACGTTTGCAACGCCCACATAATTTTTACCTCCCTTTCTTTTTTCATTCATTAATAATACTTACTAATTCTAAATTTCTGTTTCTGATTAGAGATTGATTGCAAACTTTGTATATGGAAATGATGATTTTTCTTCTAAATGGATTTCACGACAACACTTTTCTCGAATTCCATTTTAATAATAAATATTTTCGAGTGACAGTGTGTAAAATGACAATTAGAAAACAACATTTATTCGATGAATTATATATGAGAGTGTTAATAATATTTTGAAAGAAAAAATGTTTGTTTTTAAATCGAGGCAAACTTTTAAAATGAGACCAAGTGCGCGTTGATAAAAAAAATTCAAGTGTTCGATGAAAGCTTAGAGCCACACTTGAGAGAACAAGAGTCGAATTCGGCGTTTAAAAAATGAGAATAAGAAGACGAATCGAGTAGTGAGATTGAAGTAGATTATCATGTAGCGTACAAGTACGAGTATAAATAACACAATATCTAGAGATAAAAGAGAATTCTGCAGGCGTGCGAGTTAAGAAATGGAAAAGAAATTGTGCGATTGGCGCCAAACCTCTGGGACCCGGAGGTCATTGAATCGGAAAAGTAGATGCCTTCGGGGTCCTATATCTTTTCAAACTGTCAAAAAAAAGAAGGAGAAGAAAAAATATCACACGATTATCATATACTGATTCATGAATAAAAGCTTGAGGAACGACAGGACTTTCAAGATCAATTATACGGCTGTTACACCATAACCGGCTATGCAGATGTATCCTCTATGTTGCAGGGATGCTGTGTATGATGCTCTTACTCGTTGTGGCATGCATGTCAGTTCTTGGAAGCACTTCGGGTCAAGATATTTAAATATTTACGAGGCGTCAAAAATTTTGTGGTCCACTCCACGAGAGCTCTTTACTTGAATTGAAAAGCTGATAAAATCAACACCACAAAAAACGATTAGTAAGCGATTTCTTCACTTCGTTTTTTCGTATAGACAACTTTATCTGAAAAATTGATTGATGGTTGCATCTATCGGTTTTGTAAGGTAAAGGGAAACTTTTCTTATTTTCTTATTTAATAAATTTTTTTATCAATTGGATTAAAATTTAGTTTGATAATTATGTTTTCTACTGATAATGGATATTTTTTTCTATTCTGGGGACGATACAAATTTCAGAAAAAGACAATGTAATAAGACAAGGCAATTTTTTTTTAACTTTACTTTCATTGTCGTTAATATTGACCAACTTTCTATAAATCGTGGAGGAAATATATAAAATGTTATATAGAATTGAATGTTAAATTTTTCCTCGGCAATCATTTACATTTATGAAGACATTATAAATGCAAAGTGTAAAAAAATACTTTGATTTCATTACTGTATCCAATCGATTTTATGAAGTCTTGGCAGGTTCTTGAACAGCTTGAAGCCGATAAAAGATGGAAATTAAATGGCTCATAAAATTACCAATGATTTAGAATTTGTATGTATTGAAAAAATGAATTAAAAAAAAAAGATTCACACCACATAATCATTGTTAGCTAATACAACTTTAATTGCACAATAAATTATTTAAACTCGTAAAGTTACAATTTTTATAACGAATTATTGAATACTATCATTAAAATCAGTGAATGTTTTCCAATTTTTTCTTTTCTCCGAAAAACAATGCGAATCACATTTTTACGAGAAAACAATGACTGTTTATATTCAATTAGACGAGAATGTAAAAAAAAACAAACATTAACGACACTATTGTATTGTCAAGAGAATAGATTTTTGTGAAAAGGAATAAATTTTTTTTTCTAAATTAGGTAAAAAACAATAAAGATGCGATAAAGGAAAAGTTCTATTTTGAATATTTTTTGGTATCAATGAACGTATTATGCTTTGCTGTCTGAGAAAGATTAGATAGTAAAATTTACATAATTTTATTATTCGTACTTCCGGATATAGTTACTCTCATAACGCAAAAAGAAAAGAAATGTGATAAAAATAGTTTTCATTTGCAAATGCGTCAAAATTTCATGAAATCACAATCGAAACTAAATAAGTTGTGACAAATTAAGGTAGAGTGAATAAAAATCGTGCATCTGGTTGTCACCTTCGACGAACTTTCGCTTTTTCAAAATTAATGTAAAAGGCATTTTTATTGTAAACGTCTCACTTCTTTTTTTTTTATTATTTATGTATCTAATTTCTTGAATTCGACAAATTAAAATCAGACACGATAATTCTAATTGAATTAGAATTGAAATTGGAAATTATAAATTTACAATTGTCATGGATAAATTTAATTAATAATGAAGATGCGCAAGATATTATCCCGAAAATGAAATAATTTATATTTAACGTAGGCGGAAGGATCTTTAAATTTCTTGGATTCAGGTTTCATTCCCTCGGAATGTTGATGCACTTGCGTTTTAAATTAGTATCATCGTATGGAGAGGAGGATATGTATAACTACCGCTCTAAAACAAAACGTGTGTAACTGCAAAATCTATCTTTACGCACGGTTTATATCACCTTTACAACTTTGAAACTGAAATTACCTCGTAACTGAAATTTTGTTTCAATCCTGTTATTTTTTTTTCTTTCTT
Organism: Leptopilina clavipes; assembly: GCA_001855655.1. Taxonomy (NCBI): domain Eukaryota; kingdom Metazoa; phylum Arthropoda; class Insecta; order Hymenoptera; family Figitidae; genus Leptopilina; species Leptopilina clavipes. The sequence continues at coordinate 27,724 of JUFY01029059.1, read as the reverse complement.
TCTAAAGTTTATTTAAAATTACCCAACCATAAATTATACATTTTTCCAATTAATAATGAATAAAATTGTTGCCTAATATAGTTTTTGAGAGACAAAAATCGAATTGTTTTTTCACGATTTATAGAGAGTTTGTAAATTTTAACAACTATTAAAAAAAAGAAATGTTTGTCCGAAGAATCGAAAATACGGGTAAAAAATAGAAATTAAGCTTGAAACCCAATGACAAAAGAAGCAATAAAAAAGAAATTGATATTCAAAAACGAAAAGAAGTTTAAACCACAAAAAATAATATGATAAAAAGATAGTTTTAGATTTATTTACGTATTACAAAAAGTTTTACAATTTTTGGTCTAATAATACCACAAACTAGAATTCACAAAATTGCAGACGACAAAGATAAAAATAAATACTTTTGAGTATTGTATAATAAAAATAAAAATAATAATAATAATAATAAATAAAAGAATAAATTTCTTTTTGAGAAAAGAAAATGAAAAACAATGAAGAATGAAGAAGAAGAAAATAGTTTAAATAATCAAAGGAGACGAGAAGTTTGAAATCGAAATGACAAAAGTTGAGTGGGAATTTTATTAACTCAAATAAATTAAAGAGGTGCAACAGACTGCAACAAACTGTCCGAATTTATGATCCGTGTCTAAAATATTATGTGATCCTACAGTGTGTTCCATTTCCGAGAAGTGAAGAACAGATAAGAAAATGGGCTCTCATAAAAAGGTTATTTTGTTCGCGCTACACTTTTAAAATGTTTGGTGGGCACTTGTTGGTAGCAGGACGTCTGGCATGTTAGACTATCTTTATATTATAAAGTCAAAAAGGGTGTTTGCTAAAAGTTTATACATTGAAAAGGGGAAATAGATTCTTCTGCTGCACTGTATCCAGATTATATGCTTTACGTTTACAACTTTATGGAGAGCTATATTTTACTCCAAAGGCTACTCTATCTAAATGGTGTACATTACTCCATACCATCTAAGTGCACAGATCGCACAAAATTTAGATGTATTTTTTTTCATTTGACACTTAAATTTGAAATTTTTCCATTTCTTTATATAAAGAATTATTATTATTATTATTATTATATAATAAAATTTTATTATAAAATAAAAAACAGAGATGATTAACAAATAAATGTGAAATTCACGTGATTCTTTCCCAACGAGGGGCTTCTGATTGATTCCATTGAATGTGAATTAAATAAAGAAATGAAAATCATTTGTTATTTAATCATAATTGACTGATCCCAAGAATTATAAAATTTTGTTAAAATATTCATTGAGTCAATAATTATTCCAAGAAAGTCTTATATATTTATGTCAACTATATATATATATATATGTAATTGTTTTGCATTGTCAGATAAATATAATGTTTGTTTTCTTGTTTTGATAAACAATAATCAACTCATTCGACTACACTTGTCTTTCATTGGAGAAAAAAGTGTTAACGTTACTTTTTTAAAAATTTTATAACATAAAATATCTATAATTGGAGGACAATAATTTTGCAATTTGTAGACTTTAAGTGGTGCAAATGTATACCATTGTTTAAAAAAACTGTTATGATTCATAATGAGGAAAATATTTTTTTTCTTACATTAAATAATTATTGACGTTTTTGTTTTCTAATTGAACTTATAAATTTATTTTTCGTTGTAGGTGAAGAAACAAGTGGTAGTTTAAAACAAGGTAATGTCTATTTAAATGAAAGTAAGAGTTCCATTGTTTGCGAATGAATTACAATAATGTCAGGACTAATTCTTGTTTTGTTGCAGGAAAGGAACAATATCTCATTGTCGCCTAGTTCACATTTATTTAAATTTGACATACGCATCTGTAAGTTTGCTGAATAGGATTTCATAATCCGGAAGACATTTGCGCACTGAGAGAAGGAAAGAGAGAGAAAAATGAAAACGAGGAAAAAAAGAATAAAAGAAGCCCACACACTATCAGTTTGTCTTATGCAAATAATGTAAATTGTGTACGAACAAAAAAATGAGGAGGGAGGATACGATCTGTGCGTATACGAAAAGAGATATGGCACTACTGGCATTGGCGTCCCACGTTTTTCTTATTCAGTCTCAAGATATGAAGTGACACGTTGACAAGTCTTTTAATTCTAAGCTGATTAGCCACGAGTGAGAAAAAAATTTATTTTCGACTCCAACGCATTGTTTACTTAATTGTATTTAAAATGATCTAAAATGTCATTGACTGATATTTATCAAAGAGTGTAAAAAAGTCAATTTCCCGTTTGACAATTCAATTTGTTTCTAATTATTTCTTTTTTTTCTAGGCTCGTAATTATTTCCAGACTCATGAATGAAATTTGATTAAAAAATACGATTATGAAGTTGTTACCTTCTGCTTCAGAGTGGGTGAGTGGAGAACGTATATTACAAAAGCTGCACCTTCACAATCTTGGCGAACGTACTCGGAAGAACCGAAAGAAGATGTGAAAATACAAGAAAGATATAAAAGGGTTGAGGAGAATCGGCCAGACTGAATGGAAAATCACAGAAAAGAGAAATTCAATGATTGCTTTGAAATATTCAAAATTGATAAGTCCAATCAAATTGAAAAAGTAAGTAGAAAAATTACAATAAGTGAAATTTTCAATTGGAGAAAAAGGATATTTTTACCAAAATAAATTTAAAAGAAAAATTTTTTAAATAAAATTTTTTAGGAAACATTTAGAAAAATGTGTTTCTACTTAATGAGTGAGTGGGAATTTAATAGAAAAATTTTTAATGATAAAAAATAAGAGAAAAAGAAGATAAATTGATAAAAAGGAATGACAGGAAAAATAGAGGGTGGATGATAGTGGAAGACACTTTTTTTTCTTTCTTTCTTTTTTTTTTTGAGAACCGAATAAAATTGGTAAACAAGGGGGTTGAAATAAGATGAATCTCGGCTTATATCAAAATTGATTCTCGCGCACTTTTCACACTCGGCGTTGTTCTTCCTTGTCTTCAACTACGATGGGGTTGGAGATTCTTCCTTCTCAGTGGACATGAAAGAAGAAACTAATGAAGAAAGGCACGAGCGGAGGTACGAGCCGGACGAACGAATGAACGAATAAGTGAACGAACGAAGGAGCGGACAGCGATCTCGCCTTCGCGACACGTTTTCCCCCACTCAGGATTCTCTATACCAACCATGCACACAACCTCTCCAAGTCAGGGCCGTTCCAATGCGATTTTGATTGTCATTGTTTCAATTAGAAACGTTTCATATTTTTCTTCATTATATTATGTGAAAGAAAAAACAAGAATGGGAGACACTGTCATCTTTGGGTATAAACCTGTCTGGGAAATAATTCTTACGCGGAGATGAAGAAATACAGTGAAGATGAAGAATGAGAAGGACTTGACAAGATCGCAGGAGTACAAAAAAATGTGCCTGTGAAAGGGAAATTGAACTAATGCGGGAGATGTTAAGAAATTGAAGGGTAATGAGATAAGAAAAAAATCGGAGGAGCTAGGGGAAAAAATTAGTCCAGAAAATGTAATTAAAGAAAATAGTGAAGGAATATGAGGAAATTGAGGGGATTTTCTTATTTTCTTTTCTATTCTTCTCATTTTTTTCATCTTTTTTCGAAAGGGGAAAATCAAGAATAGAGGGGAAAAGGGAAAAGAGACAGAAAATATATATGAAAAAAAGAAAGATGTAGAAACAAAATAAACAGTTTCAAATGTATAGAAAATAACACAAATTGAAAAATATTGTAAACATAAAAAGAATCATGACAATTAAAAATAAATGAGAAAAAAATCATTCTAACAAAAAAGAAATGTGAAAAATGAGGGGTGAAGATTTAAGAAGGTTCCTTTGAAGAAAATTCATATAAAAATAATAATTGAAAGATAATAATAAAAATTCATTTATGTATAATAACAAAAAGATAATAACAAATAATAACAAAAAAACAGAATAGAAAATAGAATAATATATTTGATACAAATAATAAAGTAAAAATAAGATTGTAATTATTTATTATGTTTGTCATTAATGATAAAAAAAAGAAAAACAACAAGTGTAGGTCATTTTGACCAGAAAAGCAATGACTTTTATTATCAGGGGGAAATGGCAAAAACTTTCTTCTATTAGGAAAATTTTTTTTCCTTTATTATTTGGAAATATTTGTTAATTTGTCCTGTGGAAAAATTAGTTTCTTTGTGTAAAAGAAATTTTCTTTTTTGACTTGAGAGAGAACTCTTGTTCCTTTAGTCATTTTTTTTTTTAAGAATCTTTTCTTTATAGAAAAAAATTATCAAAAGAACTTGAAAGTTGACGTCAAAATTATTAAAATACCTATTATGTTTTAAAAACAGACAAATTGTGGATATTTATTTAATTTATTGCTCTAAGGTTGCAGTTGGTTTCTTAGGTTTGACAATATTCTTCACGACATAGTAAAATTTTATAGTATTTTTTTATACATACTATAGTAATTTAAATTTGACTTATACGTAAGGATAGCTTTCGAAAGCATTGCACCGCAAAGAATTTTATATTTAATTTATGACCTGCAGTCAACGTCCTCGCGTATGTTGCTACAAGTAACCCCAGGGGTATTCTTTATAAATGAAAAAAAAAAATTAAATTCAAGGTACATTCACTAACAAATTTTCATTGATAAAATTCTCACTGGAACGATTATATTAATTTTAAATCCATGTTTTAAAATGGATAAATAAAGAATCGTAAATAATAAATGAAGAAGGAATTTATTTGAATATATAAATTTTACAAGTGAAATCAATTTTTCTCTTGTCGGTGAAATTAGCTGGCGAATACAGTAAAAAATGTGGTAATAATGTTCTCTGTTACAAAATAGTAGACAACGATAGCATGTTTGCTTACAAATTACTTAATCTGTAAGCATTAGACTTATGATATACAATTATTATAGCACACTAAGGTAGTATTATGCTACCGTGCAGTAACTACACGAAAGTGCCAATTTCTCACAGCAATATAGAATAGTTATCTTAACTACCTAGAACCATTTCACGTGTATGTACTTAAAAATACACCAATTACCACACTTTGTCTCAACAATTTTGTATATTTAGAAAATTATCTGTTTAAAACCGATTGCAAATGTTCCCCATTCGATGCAAAAGAAAAAAATTTTTTCTTCTATCTCTTTTTTTATGAAATAATTTATTACTAGCATAAAAGCATCCTAAGATGTCAAAGGAGACTTTTTTTATTTTATTCTCACTGAAAACGAGGTCCCCTAATTTTAGCTCATTATCTAATCAGGACGAATTAACTAAATTGGAACTTCTGAAATGATCCTCAACTTTTGAAATATTTCATGATAATTTATTTAATTGTTTTTTTCTCAGGTTCAGTGATAGACCAAGAACTGGACAGAAAACCTGTTCGTAAAGAAAGGGACGGGATGAAAGATTCTGAAATGAATCTGGGGAATATTCTTGGAAGTTCTTGATAAGTTTCATGCAAGTGTTATTTAAATCAACGAGAAGGAACCCATGCCTGTTCCTGAGAAGATGGGTTAAATTTCTCATGAGAAGTTCGTTGAAGAGAGTGAATGAGAGAACTAAGGAGAACTTATGAATGAAACAGAATATTTTCAACTACTCACATATATACGTCATAGGGTTTATCTTAATATAATATTGTGAGTCGTGAGTCTAATCCTTTTTGAAACATTTTTTTCTGTATTTTTCTAATTTTATCCCCCTTTCATTTTGTTTATTGTTATTTAATTTTTTGCTTCATTTTCTCCTTTTTGCAGCTGCTGTTAATGTCAGTGTCCCGAAAATTCGTAGTGGTAGCAGATCTTCTCCCAGTTATTCCAGTCATTAACCTTTCTTACTTACACACATAAATCTGTATGGAAGAACGAACTTTACGGGACTTTAATAATGGGGATGAGTCAAGACTGTAAAAATACAGAGAGGAAGTGGAATTTTTCATTCGAGAATGATTTTCAAATGCTTCAGACATTACCCTCGCACTATTTCTGTGTGTCTCTCTCTCTCTCTCTTTCTCTCGATAAACTTTCTACAGGTATTTTGACAATTTATTTTCATTCATTAAATTTAAATGTGGAAAAATATGGGAAAAGTGATATTGAACTGAAATGATAATTACTGTAAAAATTTTGCTTCGCACACTTGGAATATTTAAGAAAAAACTGATTTTGCCTGCAATTTTAAAAGTAATAATTTCTCTTTGCGGTAAATTTTTTCAAAAATGAAAATAATGCAGCTTCAGTTATATTTTATGCATTTTTAAAATAAAAAGAACTGTAATTTCGTTCACTTGGAAAGAATTGGGGAGGTAAAAAATCAGGAAGTAACTGAGAATCGGTTAAAGAAAATTAGAAGACATGAGTTAAATTTGCCGATCAGCAATTTAACGAAAGTCCCGGAAGTTTTACAGAATTTAAAAAAAGGGGAAAAAATACAATTTGAATATTCATAAAATTATTTAACTTTCTTTTTAAAAAAGCAAAAAAAAAAAATTTTTTTAAATTGCACTGTAAGATATATTTCTACAACGATAAGAATTGTTTCTATTCATTTCACTATTCTTGCAGTTTTTTTGCAAAATTAGAAAATAATTTTTACAGGCAAAAAGAAATTATTATTTTTTGAATTTAAAAAAATTTAATAACAGAACTGTAGTTTTTGTCGATGATATTCTTATTATTCCAATTGCATTGAGAGTTTCGAGTAGCATCAGTAATTGCATAGGAAGCTTCTAAAAGCGCGATATTATTGCCGCGAGGAACAGTTTGTTTATTTTTTCAATCTCCATGTTGTGTATATGATGGGCAAATCGTATATATATATATACATGAGCTCGTCTGCACGATCGCGTGCTTTTTTGCGCACGCTCTTTACACATATTATAATGAAAGAGATGCTTCAAAAAAAGTGACGCATTTAAAGGATAAATGCCAAGTGATGTACAAGGATTTGTATGAACGTACAATATGTTTCTCCCATATTCAAAGACAGAAGGAAAATTTGTTATCAAGAGTAAGCACCAATAAATTTTCAATCCATCGAAATTTACGATACTTGAAAGTGTCAGTTCGTTTTTGACGTTTAAAATGTATGCTTTATTATCAAAATGTTAAAAAGATTTAACAAAATTGAAATTTTCTTTTTTATAAATGGTTATCTGCTAATTTGCGAGCGACTATTTAAAATTATTAGAAAAACTAACAAAAAAATTGCTGACGAAAATTAATTCCATTAAAATATTTAATTTTTCAAAACTTTCTAAAAGAAATTTATTTCTAAGATTAGAAATAGATTTAATATATGAAATGTATATTCTTTTTCTTTTCTTTCCTTTTTTTCAATTTTTGGACAATTTTGGATTTTTTCGCAGAAATTACTTACAATAGAAAAGCATACAAAAAAAAAAAAAGAAAAAAAAAATTAGAAAGCTTTTGAAGTTTTTGATTTATGAAGGTTCATAAAACTTGAATTTTTACACAAAAAACTAAATGTGGTGATAAATCAGTGGATTGATCACCATAGGGTGGTTGGGGGGAGGAAAGTGAAGGTTGAGTAAATAAATGTCTGGGAAGGATTGAGGAAATAAAATTTTTTTTCACGTATATGCGATGAATAGTTTTGTATGGATGACAGTTGCATTTTTTGGATATAATGAAGCTTTAGAATAAATTCTACGAGTTCCTCGTATGCAATTTCACAGGTACACTCTGCTAGGAAGTGCGTAGGCGCGACAAAACTTGTTTCAAGGTATGCACCATCACTGAATTAGCAATAGTTATATTTTATAAAATATAGAGAATTTTCCTTATCGAAAAATATAAATTTTTTCTTACACTTTCTTCTGTCTTTCCGTTCATGTTTCAATTCAGTTTTTTTGAATTTTCATTTCTTCTTTGTCTTCTATCTTCACTATAGGAATGTAGGGAAAAAATAACAGAAGAAAAAAGAAAATAACCTTGGATAATGTTTTTATTATTTAAGTGAAATAATATTTGTTTTTATAACTTCATAACTGATGAGTACTATAATCTCGGATCGTGGTTTGAATGAAACTTTTCATTCAACTTCTTCTCATTGCATATTTGCTGATGAATCACAAAGATCGTTATTCTACTTCACTTCTTCTTAATTTCTAGTTAGTTAGTGTCTTTTTTCGTTAATTTCACATTCATTTTGTTATTCAATAATTTATCATTTTTGGCGATAATCTATTTTGAAAATTATTAGAATAATGACGCAAAATCAAAAAATTTATCTTTCTACAATATTTTCTTTGCTTTTGGAAATATTTATTTTTGTACATAATAATTAGAATATAAAAAATAATTCTTTATTACCTGTTGAGAAATGTCGGCAATTACGCGAAATTGCCTTTATATTTTGAATTATGCCATTATAAATTTTAAATTTTACGATCGGGGTGTACAACTCAATGAAAATAATTGATGTACTCGAATTCCATTGCAATTACATCGTTAATTTAACTTTAGTGCAAGGCTAAGTGCTTCATTTTGAAATCATTTTTCTCAATGAATCTGCAATATTCTTTGATCATTTTTCCTATCCCGCAATTGTTTGGAAAAAAATCTTTGTTTGCTTTCTTCTTTGCTTTTTTTAAATATTAAAAACGAATAATTTCTCATTTAAATAATACCTAATGATTTTTCTTTCTTTTTAACCCCTTTCATTTTATTGAAGAAACAAATGAAATTTTATGTCCCATAATAAATGAAGAGCACTTGAAAATCCGTTAAAGATAAATAATAAATCTGTGAAAAGATTGCACAATAAATTATTATATTATCGTTTAATGTAACTTTTTTTTCACACATCAACCGGGGAAGAAAAGACGATGCACTCACGAGATTCCTTAATGACGCGTGAACCGATAATGTTAAATAAAGTTTCTCTTTATAAATCTTTGTTATAATATAAAGAATCATTAACTTTAAATGTCAATTGCAGTCTAGATAAGACGAGAATTTTTCAATATTGACCAAATGGGGGATGGAAAGTCAAGTCGGAATTGTAGCTCGAGAGAAAAAGGAAAAACAATTAACAGACAAATTGAGAAACACTTTGTAAAAATGTTAGATAGGAAAATTTTGCTTGAATAATTTTTTTCTTCCTTTCTTCAATCTAAAGGAATCAAAAAAAGGCAACTTTGCGCTAATTAAAAGGACAAAAGCCACACACACACATTTTTAGAAAAATGAGTATAAGTTTGGCGAAAAAATATATAGTCTTTCGATCTGGCGTCTCGCGGTCAGTGAGCCTTTCCAATTGTTTATTTAGTCTTGAGAGCGTGTGTTAAGTCGAAGACGACCTTTACATAAAGTACTGTATTCCGTTCAAGAGTTATACGGGGTATATACGCTTGACTTTGAAATATCACGTTTAAAAAGCTGTGGAAAGGTTGCCAGCAAAATAAAACAGTCTGCTTTCCTTTTATAACAATATTCCACTTTATTTGTGTGTAAAAAGTTCAACAGCACTCGTCCTAATAAATATGAAACTCAACAAAAAGCTTTTAATTCATGTTGAGTACTTACAGCAAAATAGAAGCAAAAAAATATTTAGTCTACGAATTATCATAGACTTGAAATTAGAAAATAAAATTTTAATTTAAGAATAAATCAGTGTCGAGTATCTAGTTGAGTGATTCTTGAATAAAGAAAATTTTTCTATTTCTTTTCTCAAGAACCACCCTAGTAAAGGAAGTAATTAAAGTACTTTTTAGTAAATTAGCTACATTTTTTAGGTAACTTTTTATCGAATAATATTGTACTCAACAATGTATCAAATACAAACTAAGTCTCAGTCGATTAAGAATCAGATATCTACAATTCCATTAATATTAGCACTTCACTACGGAAATGTTAGGTTACATTTTTTACATTTTTCAGAAATTTTTAGGGCACTAAATTTTTATTACAGAGAAAAATTCCAGAGTTCTCAGATTTCGAATTGAGCGTTCAAATACAATTTTTATTCTTTTATTTATTATTGTTTTTCAACTCAATAAGCTAATGACGAATAATAATTTTTCAGTTTGAGAATGAATTTTGGAAAAAGGACGGAGCCTTGAATTACTTTTCGCGAAGATTTGTGAATTTAAGACCCTTTTGAAAAAAAATTTACAATTTACATCTTGATTAGCTATTTTGTGATTAATGCTTGCAACTCAATCATTAGTGTTCAGCTCTTGAATCTTTCCCTCATCATGTATAAAATAATAATTTATATTCCTGAAAAATGACTTAAACGAAAAAATAAATAATAAATTGAAATTTAACATGACAATATAATAGCGCTTGTAATAATGGTAAATATTTAAGAAAACCAAAAAATAATTATTCGAATGAGACAATAGAAAATTAAATTTTTTTGATTGTCTTTACAATAAATAGAGAATATACAAATAGTTTGAAGTTATCATACATCTAGCATTGCGAATGAATTGATATACCGAATAACTCGTCATACAAGTCAAATATATCGGTAATGAATAATAATTTATTATTATTAATAATAGTAATCAATTAAAAAATTAATAATTCTCTTTACTACAATAACTATAATATATTTTAATCTTCGCAATTTTAATATATTATAAAATATTGTTTATATCTTAAATCATAGTTATATAATTGTAATTTTATTTATTTTATTTGTTATTCTAATAATCATTACAATTATACAACAATTCTTGTATTTATTAATAATAATCAATTACCATTATTATTATTATTATTATTATTATTATTATTATTATTTGTATGAGTGAATGCTGTAAAAATCACGAAGCAGCTTTTACTACAGAATAGTTATTGTTATAATTAATATATGAAGTTTGAAATAACAAAAATAGTCTGATTTTAAAAAATTTACAGATACGACAAAATCTACACTAGATAAGAAAAATATAAACGTGCATAATTTTTTTTTTTTATTGTATATTCCTTGGTTCTGGTTAACTTGGAATAAAACCACGTATTTCTCATACTCTAATTCCATCAAGATTAAAAGTTGACGCGAATTATTTTCTGTTTCTCTTTTTATATAGAAATGAGATTTTCTTTTTGGTTTGTTAAAGATGTATCCATAGATTTATAGTGACAAAGTTCCCTTTTTTATAAACATGTTTATGAACTTCTTTTTATGAAATCAGCCTATCTCATTAAAATGTTATCACTTGTGTAGGATCGGAACAATCACCGATAGTCATTCTATGCATTGCCATCTCCGTTATCCCGTGATAATGAACAAAAGCTGCTGCAATCACGAACACATGGAATATCTGATGGCTCTGAAACTATTTAAGGTAAGAATTAAAAATCAATTTTTAGTAATTAATGACTTATTGAAATTCGAAAACCAAAGTTGCAAAACCAATGAAACTATTTCTAAAAACTGAAAGTGAAAAAAAACTAAAAAGAAAACTGAGAACAGTAAAAAAGAAGTCTTACCCAGATATCGAATTTTCCGGGGAAAAATCGTTCTGGAACTCGTAAGGCATAAAACATGGCGCCAAGTATGTACAAACATCCCATAAGAATTAACCAACCGAGTGAGGCTTGACTGATTGCTTTAAACCATCCTTCAGCCACTGAGTAATGCACAGCTGGTATAATCTGATATAGAAAATTCAAAATTAGAAACTCGTCGTAGGAATAGAAAATTATAAATATTTATGTCCCTCTCCCTCTTTCTCTAAATATAACTAACAGAAAAAATCATACCCCACTAAGTCCAAAGCCCATGAAAACTCCAGCCCTCAACGGTCGGAATCTTGGCTCGCCAAATCTTTCCCACAAAGAAACTACTATACTGGTTATTCCAAGACCCATAACAACTGACAAATATATCAGCTTGGGCTGGTAATCGCAGTAGAAACCATAATATAACCAAGGTACAAAGCTACCCATTATAAGCAATGCTATTCCACAGTAGTCTAGTTTTGAAAATAACTTTCCGACGCATTCGCTGTGGCAGTGCAATGTGTGGAAAGCGAATGACATCCCTAAACAAATTATTGCACCGGCAAAAAAGGCCCCAAATACTATTTTCTCCTCCAATCGTATTGCCATTGGTGGTTGTGTTATAAAGAAAATTGCTATTCCTATAAAAGCCACGCATCCTAAAAAATCATTTTTTTTTTGTTAATTACAATAGTACATAATTATTAAACTTCTGAATGGTTGATTTTGATTACAGAATACATTAAAATTAAAAGGCAAAAAAAAGAAAGAATAAATAAATAGATATAATAGAATTTATTATTATTTATTTATTTAATTATTTAACAAGAAGAATGAGTTTATTCCAAAACTTGAATTCTGACCAATTTAAATGTCAAAATAATTGAACAATAAATAAACAATAGAATAAAAATTAAGAAATTAGTTCATTGATAATAAAATTCAATTATTCAAAAAATTCTAATATCTTAAAATGTTTTATTGTTTTTTCAAAATAAAATTAGAAGAATGTCCTATCAAAATAAAAATTTCAATAGTTTAAATAAATTGCTTTATAAAAACTTGATCCCAGATCGTTTCATTTTACTCTTTGTTTCTCGAACAGTGAAATATTTTTGCAATACTAATGGAAAAGAAAAATTACGAATAAAATATAATAAACTTATTGAGAAAGATTACCGAGTAGATGGGTCCATATATTTCCAGTTTCCGTGTGAATGCGAAAAATACTTTTGAAGCAAGCGTAGAATGACGGCAAAGGGGGTCTATGACCTGCATGTAAGAAATCGTTGTCCTGCAACCATCTTGGTAAATTCCGGAAGTGACACTGTTTCCAAGACGCTTCCCACACCTGTGAATAATTATTTTATTCATACTCATTTATTGCTTTTATTCACTTAGATTTTTGAAATTAATATTTTCAAAAGTGTAAAATTCGAAACTCACCTTGCGAACAAATTCCTCGGCTTGTTCAGCTGCGTTGTGCGCCAATGCACCTATATCGATTTCATCGCTTAATACACCAGCTTTTAGGACTTCTGTCATCTAAAATTAAATTATATTGTATATTAATAGAATAATACTTTATTTATTCAGATAATTTTCTCCGCTAGTTTGTCCATGAAAAATTTAAATTGCAATATTGAATAATTTCAAGAAAACTTTTTTATTTTATTTCTTTTCGATAAAGAAATAAAAATAAAAATTATTTTAAATAGTTTTTTCTTCGTTTGTTTCATTATTTATTGTTAGTCAGTAGGTTTATTTCTTTTTAAAATATTCTTCAAACATATCTTATCTATAAAAAAAATTGTGGAAGGAATTTATTATTGTTTTATTTTTCATTCAAATTTAATGTGTAATTTTCATGTTTTTTCTTTGAAACAAATTTTTCGATAACATTTTTCTGCAAGACTTTGTTGTTAGCATTTAGAAGGCTTTGTAGAATAATTTATTTTCGAAAAATTCTATTCAACTTAAATTTAAAAATATGTATGTTGAAATAAAATTTTACTTTAATTTTATTTAAAAAATGGAATAAAATTATTATTCATTTGTTAAAAGTTAAAAATCAAATTTTTGTTTCTTGAAATATTTTTCAATTGCAATGGTAAATTTTTTTGCAGACTATTCTAGAGAAACATTTAAATTCCTTTCTTTACCTCACAATTTAAAAGATGATCATCTTCAGGAGTTGATGGCAATGGACATCCAACTCCATCTTCTTCTTCAGCCAAGCAACTGGTGTCATCTTCTTCTAGTAATTCTTTAACTTCGTGCAAACCAGGAATATCACTATTCAGTGAAAGCCTATCACTCCAAGGAACTCTATGTCGCAGGCCTGATTCTTCCATAGATTTCAATTCATTTTTATCAACGATAATAATGTCCTCGTTTTCTATCATTTTTTATAAATTTTTTTAAAATTTTTACTATAACTTGCCTATTTTAGTTATCTTCTGAATCTGAAACAGATGAATTATTATTTAAAGGAATTCTTTAACTGCATTTATTTCGTTAATTTATTTAATTTAAAGAAATATATAATTAACGTTTCTTAATTCAAGAAATATTAACTTATAGAAATGCAATATTGAAAACCAACCTGTAAATACTGACCAATTAAATGAAATTAATACGTGTCCTAGCTTATATGGACACATGCACTTATCTTTTTACAATTAATAGTGAATATAATGTTTTTATCATTTTTTGCATGTTTGCGTAAGAGAAGTCAAAGTTTGGTTACGTTTTAAAGATAAGCGATTAGAAATAACAACGTGGAAATATTCATAATTGAAATGACAAATTATTGGATTGAGGAATATTTTATTGTAAATAATATTCAATTTTCAAAAAAAGAAAAGAAAAATATATATATATATATAGATTGTAATATATTGTCAATAAAATTTTATTTTATTGATTACTATAGGGATAGTATAGACAGTGTCAATAGGAAATTCTATTTAATAATTCAACACTGTCAACGAACAGTATTATTTATCACTGATTTTTAAACAAAAACAATGTTTTGCAAATTCTTGGAACAACACGCGAATATATCATAAGGTTTAATTAACTCCAAATTGCGAAAGTTTATTTCCGTGACGTAAATTTCCATAATTTTTTCTTTTTCCATTAAAACATAATGCAACAGATTTTCCGTTGTAAATACTGCTTACATAATTCGATAATGTTTATTAAACAATCTGTACATATTGAAGATATTGAACAAAGGTCAAACAAAATCTTGGCGAATTTTCAAGTTGGCTTTCAAGGACGTTATCTGATAAAAATTGTGCACCAAACGACTGACACTTTACCGTTTTTCTTTGTAAAGTAATAGCAAATTATAATTTGCAATAAAAACGTAAAATACACTTTATTGTTTGAGAATAACAAAGGATAAAATATACTCACAGTAGATGTCATTTGCTTAAAAACACGTAATATTCAGTAATTTCTAGAGGATGTTACGTTTAACTTGATTTTTGACGTATATTGCGCTTTTACGTAATGTGAGTAAAATATATTAATACGTAAAACAATTTTTCAATTGTTGTGTCACAGGTATTATCGATATTTTCGCATTACTTTGGAAAGGTTAAACGTAAAATTTATATTGATAAAAATTTGACAAAATTGATGAATGAAATGTCAAACGCACCGCCATTTTGAAAAATGTATCGAACGTTAATGTACGTAAGTACGTTATATATATGTTCTGTTTGCAGAGTTTGCTTGTTCTGTCAAAGATGTCGCCACTGTTGAATTCTATATTTGTGAAGTTTGACCACTAACCATATTTTTTTGAAATGTCAGAATAGTTTATTGTTCGACTTCACACAGTTGACATGACGATGGCGGGGAGAGGTTATAAACGCTTATAAACATAGAACAGAGGAGTTAGATAAAGCGTATTAAGCAAAGAATTGAGTGAAGTGTGACGTTTAATTAGTGTTTTACTTGTAACTGGAAAAATGCAAATAATTTTTGTTTAATTCCTGTTGATGATTTCAAGTGTTACAACAATCGGAAAATTATTCTTGCAACAATTTTGGAGCAGTCCGTTTCTCTTTGTTTTTAAAAAAAAAGGATGCCTTGCGCACAGGATCAAGCAGTGGCCGGGTGCACTTTCCGTCGTACTCGTTTATCTCCTGCTGTCGTTTAGACAATATGATTACTAAAAAATTTCTTCGATAAAGAAATAAAGCTCCCTCGGGAATTTGTACATAAAATGCGCTGCCAAATGTGATAAATTAATTTTCAAGCCTCTCTTGAAACAAAAATAACAATTTAATCCAGTAAATCCGCAGTGTCTGATACATAATGACAAGATAAATTAATAAATATAATAAAAAATCAATAAAAGTTAAATGAAATAATAATGCAAAGAGAATAAGTTATCATCGAAATTATTCAAGTACAATCTAAAATCTACAGTAAATAATTTCTAAATCAAGTGTTGAGATGAGGATTAAAAAAATGAAATAAAAGTCAGGAATTACATCCGTCCAATTGTTTACTTTTGATAGTAAAAATAATCCTAAACTCGACAATACAAATCAACAGAGTCAAAGAATTCAACAATCACAATAGACCCTCAATTGTTGATCGATAGAGGAAAAATGATGTTAAAAATTGTATTTTTTCTATTTGTTCATCGTTAACGACTTCTTTGTCACACCCATATACCGAATTCTTCTAGTTACAATTAAAATTTATAATAGTTAAAATTAAATATCGAGGATTTAATTTTTTGAATATATATAAAAATAGAAGATAAATATTTTACTCTCATAATGGAAGAAGAAACACAAGTGCGTGTCACTTCTTTTCTCGAAGAGACATTTTATATAACTTCGAAAAAAAATACTATCTATCGAGTAAGATTAACAGAAAAGGGTTTGAGTCTACAGAAGGAAAGTAATGGTTCGACAAAGATTGAATTGATATCATTGTGTGACATAATCGGATGTCGATGTATGAGATCGAAGAAACAAAATGCTGGAAGCTGTGCCTGTCGTCCTGGAGCATCGAAAAGTCAATTGAGACTCGTTGAATCCACAGAAGTGACACAACCCTTCGATGAATACGATACTTCCGCTTATTTATATATTTACGCGTATACAATTAAAAAGGCGAGAGTGAAGGGTGCCAGAAGACGTGAAAGAACGACAATAACTCTTCGCTTTCGAAGTTTTGACAAATATGAGGACAATCTCAGAGAAGCGAGCCGATGGAGATTGGCAATTAAGTGCCTCATTTCCAAAATTCCTGTACCAAAAACACTCATGAGTCCCAGTCATGGGAATTTAGAGTCGATTGTCAGCGGTGAGAATATTTTTTCCTTTTTATTGTTTTACTGTTGAATTTACACTTTTAACTGTTTTCTATTTGACATTATTAGTAAAATTGTAATTTTACTGTATGCTATTTGGAAAATAGTTGATTTAGTTTTACTTTTTTTTTTTTAAGAGGCGAATAATTCTAAATCTGATAACATACGTTTGTTATGTATTGAAGATAATTATTGTCAAGGTTTTTATGATGTTGAAAGATGTTTGCTTTAACTTATTTTTCGGAGGTTTTAATCAGATTAATTTTAAATTTTATGAAATAAATTCTTAGAGGTATTTAAGTATTTAAACAAGGAGGAAAGAACAAAATATAGAAAAAGAACAAAATTTTCATTTTTGTTTTACTTGAAATAATAATTTAAATAGAAATTGTATTAAAGTGATTTCATTTACATGCATACAATTGAATCAAATTGCTGAGGCAATAATATTTTAATAATAATTGACGAACAAAAGAAATTGTTTGGAATTTTTATGTTCCTTTTTTAAAATATAAAGTGCTTATAGAATTAAAATGTATACTAGACAGAATTTTTGTCTCAATTTTCTGTGTAATTTCAATAATTATTCTACACCTATTTTACACGCAAATTGCACGTTTTATCCTCAAGTTAGGAATTTCCGTTCGTGTTCCTGTTATTAAGGAAAAGTATTCGATTACAAAAAGAAGTATTTTCAAGGACAAGGAAAATAATTTTTGTGCGTCCTTTACTTTTTTTAATATAAAGTTCATTATCCTTGATCCATTCGCTTTTGTATCCGAAGATAAAATTTTTTTATTACATCATCGGAAAGGAAAAAAAATCATCTCTCATTTTACATATACGAGTCTCATATTCAAATTGCCTTTTGGTTTCGCTAATGAATTTTGAACGTTGGAATTAGGATTTTGAACCTCTTACAGGCTATGACGCAAATGACAATTATTGTAGTTTTACTTGATGATGATTGATTATCATTAAAGTTAATTAATACTTTTTTCCTCACTTTAAATTTGGATTTTTTATTTTTTTAGCATTTGCATAATTCAGCATAAAAAATATAATTGACAATAGGAAATTGGTATTTATTGGGAATATTTAAAATGATTTTATCTCTCAATCAACAGTCTTTTTCATACATATTAGAAAGTTGACTAAATAAAAGAAAAATAAAAATACGTCCAGTCAACATATATGTATATGATTGTAAAGTGGAATGTGAGTACTTGTAGTATATAGGAAAGTAAAAGTGAAAAAGTGGAAAATAGTTTAACACGTAAGTCGGAATTATTTTGTTGTATACGATGAATAGAAAAATGATTAAGTGAAAATTGAGACATAATTTTTTTCTTTTTTTTTTTTAAATAAATATGCTTAACAACAGTACCGAACGAAATTATTGGATTGTTTCAAGCGTAAATCCTTCTTTAGAAATGCAAACTTCAATATATTAATCATCGCTTTTCGTGCTACTCTTCCTCTTTGGCCTTATATACATATGGAAACGATAGTTCCATTACATAATCATGCATTCTCTGTAATGTGCTTCAACTTTAAGAGGAATTAAAACATTATTATTTTATTATTTTTGTTTTTATTTAGTTACAATGAATGACCCCCCAAAAATGCTATTAATTTCACTTTCTCATGGGTCATTTAGTCAAGACGTGTATTTTTATAAAAATGATGGACGTATTTTTATTTGGCTTTCAGTAAGATTCGATTTTATTTTGATTTATTTATTATTTCCATCATTGATTAAAATTAGAAATTTCAAATTTCTTACAATACTGCTCGTAATTATAATGACTATATATTTTTTAAAAATATGCTTTGATAGTCAGTGATAGTCAGCTTTGATAGGCAAAAAGGCAATTTTTAATATACATATCAGTTTCAATTTTATCTTTTTTTTTAAATTTCAGTGAAAGAATATTGCTCTGAGTCAAAATATCTCAGTATTTTTTACTCAACATTTCTTTTATCAGAATTATTGTAATAGTAATTAAAAACTTTCACATTAGGAGGGTTAATTTATTGCCAAATATTAAATATTTATTTTCTCAAAGTAACTTTAATCAGAACTCACTTTTGTAAAATTCCGAAAAAAAGAAAAAAAATGAGAACTATGTAATTGGAGTTGAGGCAATTTTAGAGATTTGTCGATTATTTATGATTTTATTAAATTACAGTTTTGCGTGCAGTGAATGATTAAATGCATTAAAAAAATGCATAAGTCAAACATTAAAAGTATAAGTGTTAATAACAATGTTTGAAAAAAATAGTTCCTTTTGTTGATAAATAGAGAATTATTGTAAGGTTTATTTTTATTAAAACGGCAATGTTAATAAAATTTTATAAAGTCAATGACTCTAAAATTTCTTGGCAGACAATCTGAAGAGGTTCATTTTCATTGCACAATGTAGACTTGTGTATTAACCTCGCACGACCTTAGTCAACGTTTTACTTGGCCAATTTGTTTATCGATCTTTGTGATTTAAACCGTCTTGCTTGAGAACGTTGCTCTATAATAAAAGACGAGCTTATAGATTAACATCTATGAGGTTTCTATAAAACCGCAACCTCCAACCACTCATTTGGTTAAAAAAGAATTTTATCATCCAAACACATCTCGCGCGTTTATTGCACATTTTCATTGTACACGAGTCTTTTTTCTTTTTCTTTTTTAAAACCCCTTTTAAACCGAATGTCCACTTTTTTACATTGAATATTGAACATTTTCAAATAGTTTAGTATACTTAGTTGAATTTTTTATTAAATTTTATTTAAATGCATAAAACAGCTACCTATAATAAATAAAAACAAAATTAATTAAGTTAATTTTAATTTATTTATATTAAATTATAAAATTAAAAAAATGGATAGAGAAATTATTGCACTTTGGGTTGTAATTGATTGAAACGTTACCATAAATGTGGTGACGTTTACAATAGAAGCAAATGATGTAATCAAGAAACATCATTTTGTTATACAACAAATGAACCTTCAACATCTGTGCGCCTTATTTTCTTAAACAATATCGACATTATTGACAAGTATATACTGTGAATAAATTTTTATCATTGCATCATTAATGAGTACGAAATATTAGCATAACTTTAAAAAAACAATTTTTATAATTATAATATTCAATGTATATTATAATTATAAAAATTATAATACAAACTATAATAGCGTAAAATTCAAGTAGACAATTTCATATTATAAAAGCAAACAAAAATTACTTTAATTAATTTTTTATTATTTATTTAATAATGAAAATAGTCTTACAAAATTTCGACATAAAATTATTTGTGAATTTTTTGCAGATGATTTTTGGTCTTATCAATTTTCTTTTTAATTTAAATTCCTTATGTCATGGAATTTCAAATATAATAATTTTTAAATAATATAATACTTTTTTGAGCCTCTGGAATGAAATTTTGTTAAGTTTTTATTTTTTTTTTTTTAATTAAATTAAGAACAATTATTAAATACTTTTAGTAATTGAAATAACCTTGATAATTCGTAAAGAGAATATTGACTTTTATTGACAAGAAAAATGTTTCTGTCCGACCTTTCAATTTATGGTTAATTTCTTCCCACCCGATAGTATTGTAGATCATTATGCATATTGACTTTTACACAATTGATTCATTAAAACCTCTCCCTTGATTGGCGGTCTGATAAATCATATGTGAAATTTTTATAATTTTTCTTTTATGGTAAAATTATTTATTATATTTTATTTTTTATACTATTATTAAGAGAAGATTTCTATATCTATTTATCTATATTATTATTATTAATAATAATAATTTAAAATATTTTTGTTTTTTATTTATGAATATGCAAAAATAAAAAACTCGGATTGTTTTTTATACAGTTACTTTATTCAGGAATAACAAATATTGTTATTAATAAAAATTAAATGTTTTACAATTCAATATCAAAAGTTTATTAACGTACTTGTGTAGCAAAAAAATGTTTCTTAATATTTTGTAATTAAAATTTTCTAGACTCTAAAGTCCATAGTGATTGGCATTTACTACTATTTGAAAAAAATTAATATTTATTGCAAAAAGGGAAAAAATTTAAGATTCAGGAGTCAATGATTAGAAAAACGAGTACATTTTTTTTCTCAACAAAATTTTTCAAGATTAAAAAATTTACTTTTTGAAAAAATAAATTTGCAATTAATTAAAATTATTGTAGGCTAAAAAGTACATTTAAATTTGTTTATATTTTGTTTATTTTATTTGCATTTTTACTTTGTATTTACTTTTTTTTACTAATATTTTAATTTTATTTTGAAATGGAGATTAGAAAAAAATGTAAATGAAAGAAGAAATTTCAAAATTGGTATTCTACAATTTTTTTTTATTTTAATTGGTGAATTTTTGTTTGCAACAATGTACACTTCGCAAACAAGCTTTATATGTAGGTATATTTAAAGTGTAAATATGCATATGAAAATTAGGGTTTCGTGATCTGCTCCACACGTTGCGAGCTTATAAAACACAGACAGGATACATTCGCATTCACTCATAATAATTGAGATAAGCGCCCTAGTTTTTAACACCATTGGTCACAGAGAGGCCTGTATAAAATGCTCTTGAATATTTATAATAGATTTTTTTTATTTACCTCGCTCTGCAATGAAAAATTGTTGAGAAATATTTTCAAAAAATGAAATTTATTCATTTCAATGAATTGTAAATTGTAAGTTTTTTCTTTCTTTTTAAAGATGAGTTATTTTTACCTTAATGAATTACAATTACAATTCGAAGTTTAACGTGAATTAAAAATTTGTATTTTTATTTGAAAAGTTGAATGAAAATTTTTGTCTACAACAGACAAAAATTTTGTGTTGTATATTTCGCTTGTCAAAGTAAAATAAAAATCTTATGATTTTTTTTTCTGAAGTAAAAGCAGCTGCAATCTTAGAACCCTTTTTGCAGTCTAGAAATTTAAATTAAAATTCACCTGCCTCTTGAGGGCTTCGTTATTCTCAATCTGAGGCACAGACGTGTAGAATATATATAAAACTGAGCAAAATTTTTTTTCAAGAATATTCATCCTATATTTAAAGAATTACAAAAATTTTTATTTAATTTGTTATTTTCTTAATTTATTAATTCAATAAATTTATTTTTATTACATTAAAATTAAAAAGCGTTTTAAAATAAATTTTAAATAAACAAATTAGTTGATATTGTACTTTTTAAAATTATGTCTTAAATTTAAATTGAAAATTGGTTTCTTTATATATTAAGCAATAGTTTGAGTATAAAATATTCATAATTATCATAATCAGGTATTGAATATTGTAATCAATGAAAATAAGTTTTTTTATATTTATTCCATTTTACTTTTTGTTTATAAAGTGTAAGTTTTTGTCATTACAATATTATCATAAAAACTATTAATTGGTAATTACTGTTGACTGTTTAGAAAATAATTATTTGTAACGATGATTGAGTAATAGAAAAAATATTATACAACTGTAAGTAATTAAATTTTCCAATATCTTTTTCTTTATAAATTCTATACTTTTAAATAATTTTCTTTAAAATTGCTTAAAAGTTTGTTTTTTGAGACCTTATTTGCTTTATTTAAAATCTTAGACATTTTTTTTATAAAAAAGTATTAATTATTTTTTAAAACAATTTTAATGACGAATGCAATATTCCACTTGACTTTTAATCTGAGGAATGATTCATATACACATACATACGTACAAACCATTACCTTTCGTACCAAGAAAAACTATAATTTTCCTTATTTTGTTATCCTCTTTAAAATTTTTTTTCTTTTTATTAATAAAAATGAAATTTTCTCACATTTCTTAATAAGTTAATTTAATAGATTGCGAAAAAATTTACCAATTTTCTTCTCTAAGAAAAGTATAAGGTAATTAGGTTTAAAAATATCCACTAAATATATTTATTTTTTCTTAATTTCAAATTTATTCGTCATTTTTGTTGTTACGGAAAAAAATTATTTATCTTGCCTCTTTATCTTTTTTTCTAAAAACTATTTTTTACATTTGAAATTATTTTTAAATTTTGACGTAAGTTATGCAAACGTTTTTTTTTTTAACAAGAATTATTTTTTATTGAGAGGCAAGAAAAAGATTTCAAATAGCTAAATTTTAATAAGAAAAAATAAGTTTATTGAAAAACTGTAAATCATTTTATTTTGTGAGTCAATTTATTTTTATGATTTACGTACAATTAGAATTGAACTGTTGATTATTCGGGATTTTAAATGTCAAATTTTTTTTTTTTTTTTTTTTTTTGGCTACGATCCAGTCAATCAGAGCCAAAAACTGTTGCAAACTACTAATTGAATATGCAATCCGCCTGTTAGAATATTCTTCAAAATTTATGTTCATATTGATTCCTTTATTTTATTCAAAGATATTTATATTCACATTATTTTATTATTAAAAAAAAGGACAAATAAAATTGGAAAATTAAATGGACACCTTTATTTTTGCAGCGTGTCCAGGTGAGCAGAGAAAACTGTTGGTCCTCCTAAATCCAAAATCTGGACCCGGAAGAGGGAGAGAAATGTTTCAAAGAAGAATTCATCCAATTCTTTTGGAAGCTGAAAAACCGTACGAGGTACACATCACAAAATATTCAAATTACGCGAGAGATTTTATTAGAACCAAGGACATATATCAATGGAGTTGCCTGTTGATGGTCGGCGGAGATGGTATAATATTTGAAGTAATTAATGGCTTATTACAAAGGCCAGATTGGGAGAAAGCTTTAAAGGAATTACCACTTGGCATTATTCCATGCGGTTCTGGAAATGGTTTGGCCAAATCTATCGCGCATTCTAAACAGTGAGTTCTTTTTACAAATTTAATCCAATTTTCCTCTTAATTCCTTTTTTAATTTCCTCAAATGATACATTTCTTTTTATTTTTCCTTTACCAAGTGGAATATAATTTTTGTTTTTTATTTTCAGAGAGCCGTATAATAGTAATCCAATGTTGATCAGTGCTTTGGCAGTTGTCAAATGTAAACGAGCGCCAATGGATTTGGTTCGTGTTGAAACGAAAAATCATATTTTGTATTCATTCCTGTCAGTCGGCTGGGGCCTTTTGGCTGATATTGATATTGAAAGTGAGAATCTTCGCGCAATCGGTGGTCAAAGATTCGTGGTTTGGAGTATCGCTCGATTAATTGGACTTCGCACTTATAAAGGCACAGTCTCGTATCTGCCATACGATAAGATCCCGATTGTTGAAAATATTAACAATGGGAATATCTACTGTAAGGATCAAACAAATGATATCAAGATACCGCACTCGAAGAGCTTTGGCGATGAATTGGATCGGTAATTTTATTTTAGTCACTGATCCAAGGAAAACAATTTCCTTCCTCTTTCTTTGAATTTACATTAATCATAATTTATTGATATAGAATTAATATAGAATTTTGCTTTTTAACTTTGAAAAATTAGTCAATTATTATTAATAGATTATTTATTTTGTTAATTTTATATTTAAATTTCATTGATTGATTAGATTTGGAGGGATTCGAGAATCGAAAAGTTACCACGACGCTCTAGATGGTGGAACAAATGGATTAAGTGACGTTTTAAATAATTGCAATGAAAATGAAATACTATCGGATACCATTGAGCTGGAAACAGAAACACAAACCCGACACCGATTAGATAGTTTTTATTCTGCAACTTCTGTCAAGTCGACGTATTTCAGTACCGGATCTATTTCCAGTTACCATAGCATGGACGATCTTGAAATTCTTGAGAAAGGTATTAATTTCTCGACATTTCAAAAGCTATACCTACATAAAATTAACAAAAGTGAAAAAAATTGCAAATGTTTCTTAAACTTGTCCTTGTTTCTAGAAGGAGACAATACTATCAACTTGTCCTTGTTTCTAGAAGGAGACAATACTATCAATGAGAATGTCACGTACGGTCCGGCTTCGTCGTTACCAGCTCTTACTGCTCAGGTTCCTAATACTTGGATTCAAGTTCACGGTTCGAAAACTGGATATTTATTCACTTTTATTAATATAATTTTTATTATTTTTATTGTTTTGAATTTATATATATATTTTTTTTTATTTTATTATTAAAATTTTCAAACTGTTTGATATTTTTAATTTAAATTTTTGAAATTTCATTACATTTATTTAATGCTGCTTTCAATATTTTCATTATTTTATTCAATATAGAGTTGAGGCATATTTTAATATGATACAAATTTTCATTAAAGGAGAATTTGTAATGGTTCATGCTGCCTATCAGTCACACTTGGGACAAGATTGTATTTTTGCACCGCACGCGCGACTCGCTGATGGAATTATTTGGCTTCTCATTATAAAAGCTGGAATTTCCAGATCGCAATTATTTCAGGTAAAGTTCATTCTTGTTTCATTAATATTTAGATGAAAAACACTTTATCCTTATGAATTACAAAAACATTCTTGTATAATTATCATTAAACGTTACAAACGTTTTTTTTTAAATTTTCTATTACCGAGAAAATAAACTTTTTCGGTAAATTTCATGTTTTATTAATATTCATAAAGAATTTTTACAATTTTAATTCATCTTTTAAATACGTCTAAAATCATTCTTTATGAATATTTAAACTAAAAATATTCATCAGTCATTTTTTTCAATAATTTTTTTTTCACTAAATTTGTATTTTATAAATTTAGGAAAAATGATTTTGTATTAATAAAAAATGTGAATAATATTTTTGGCGAACGAGATTAAAAGTTAAGTGAATATAATTCCACTGTTTATAGTTTCTATTGGGTATGAGTACAGGCACTCATTTATCTATTCCTGGAGTCGAAATGATTCCCGTGAAAGCCTTCCGAATAGAACCAGCAGAAAGTGTAAATGGCTACTTGACAGTGGATGGCGAAAATGTTGATTATGGACCCATTCAAGCTGAAATATTTCCCTCATTAGCGACTGTCATGTGCCCTTGACAAACCTTTTGAATAAAAAAGTTATCCTTTTTAAAGGAAAGCAGTGTTACTTTGAAAAAATGGTTCTATTGTCATAACTAATAGAATTCTCGATTTAATCGACTTGAAAAAAATTTTCGATAGAATCAACGTAGAAAAAGACTTAAACTCGAAATGAAGCTCAAGTTTGCATCGTTTAAAAAGCAAAGAAAATTAACGATATTTAGCTAATAAAGTTAAAAAAGTAAAATTAATTGAAAATGTAAGGAAAACTGAAAACAATTAAATTAACTGCAATTAAAATTTTTTAATAAATTCGCTGCAATTTTTTTTACAACAGTTAAATTTTTTCTTATTAAAAATTTAGCGAATTCTTAAGATTTTTTTCTAGATAAAAGAAATGATAAACTGATTAATCATTATCATTCAAATATTATTATTAATTTATTTAATAACATTGTCAAAGAATGTTATTTTTGCTTCAATTAAGTTTAGTTTATTTATTTTATTTTTTATCGATGTTCGTTGAAGTTTAATGTAATATTTGATTAATTTGCAGTTTAAGCCTCGTAAACTTTCGTTTCATAACTCTCAAATATTTGAAGTAAAACGAAAGGAGCCAAATTAGTTCGCTCAATAGTTTAATGTACGATCATATTACTAATCTTTTGGCATCACGTCAAATTATTACTGTTTCAACAGTATTTTCAAATGGGGAAACAATAATGCTACGCATTTATAACCAAAAATGTAAATATCGAACTCAACTTTTCTTAAAAATATTTTATAGAGGCAGATCTAGATTTCTTTTTGCTGCAAATGTAAAGGGATCAAGAGATTTATTTTATTCACATAAATAAGCGCTACATATCTTATGTCATGGCAATCAAAGTTATTATAATTAAAGAAAAGGGAAAATTTTTTTTTAATTAATTTCAATTAATGAAATTTTCATGAGAACAAAATAATTGAAGAAACTTGTGTTATAATGAATTGCTCTCATAAAATTATTCTGAGGGAAAAAAAATTTGTTCTGAATTTTTCTTACTGCAGAATTAAATTCTTACATAATATATATATATATATATATATAAAATATTGTTCTCAAGAAGTTATTCTTAACGAGAATTATTCCATCGACAGAACAATTGAATGATTCACTTGAAGAATATTGTATACAATTTAATAGTGAAAAGAAATGTCTTGGCGGATTCAGTATTATTATTAATATTATTGTTGTTATTATTAATTATCGATCTGTATTTTTGCGAATGGAAAATATTTTGAGTTTAGTCAATTCTATTTTTCTAAAGTGAATTGAGTTTAAGTGGGAAGTAATTTGATCTTCCATAAATTTTTTACGTGCCTAAATTCTACTTTCCGAGATTGTATTATACTTTAAAAAAGTTTTTATTACACTCGGAAAGTTGTTCTCATTTTATAGACAACAAGTTGTGATTTCAAATTTTCGAATTTTACGCTCGTGTTACAGCAAATTAAAAATATTAAAAAAAAGCGAAATAAAATAAAAAATATCTTTACAGATTATACAGTTTTTATTTGTTTTTTGAAAAACCTTATTTAATTAAAATTTCTGAAAAAAATGTACAACAAACAATGTTTACGTACAATTTAATTTTATTAAGTTTCATATAATTGTGTTTCGTTTTATTAATATTTTTTTCGTGCAATCAGTTTGTTATATATTTCGTATGATTGCTTTCACTTTGCTTGATTCTGTAAACTTACTTATTATTATTATTATTATTATTATTATTATTATTAGTGTTATTTAGTATACTTTTTATTTATCAACTTGAGATGGATACATAACAATTTGCCGATTATGAAATAAGGCGACTGCCTTCGGTATATAAGATTTTTTTTTTTTTTTTTTAATTTT
>JUFY01029057.1:0-10558 GCA_001855655.1 Leptopilina clavipes | reverse complement strand
GCGATTGCGACTAAGACGAGTTAAAAACATCGAACTACCTCAAAACGGAAAAATTTTGAAAATTCGTCCTAATTAGTCAATATACAACAATTAATTAAATATTCCCATTAATTATTTTTCATTTTTTCAAAATAATAATTATAAATAATCTTCCCAATTGAAAAATAAAAATAAAATTCCAACTAAATACAAATAAACTTTTGGACTTTATGTTACAAAATTCGCTAATAATATGTAATTAAAAAAATTTCACTCCAGGGGGATTCGAACGTACGACGCAAAATTTAACCTGCATTTACAGGCGCTTTAGCGATTGCGACTAAGACGAGTTAAAAACTTCGAACTACCTCAAAACGGAAAAATTTTGAAAATTCGTCCTAATTAGTCAATATACAACAATTAATTAAATATTCCCATTAATTATTTTTCATTTTTTCAAAATAATAATTATAAATAATCTTCCCAATTGAAAAATAAAAATAAAATTCCAACTAAATACAAATAAACTTTTGGACTTTGTATTAGAAAATTCGCTAAAATGTACGTAATAAATTAAAATAATTTCATTCCAGGGGGATTCGAACACAAGACACAAGATCTAACCTTCATTTACAGGCGCTTTAGCGATTGCGACTAAGACAATATCAAAAATCCAATTTTAACATAGAAAGAAAAAAATTTAGAAGAAAATTCGTCACCATTAATCAGCTGTAAAAATTAATCAAATTCGTTGAATATATAGGGGAGACCGGGGCGTAAAAGCTAAGGGGCGTAATAAATAATTGTAATTTATTTAAAAGTCCTAAGTCGAAATAATTTCACTCCCCACTCAAGTTAATGTACTTGGTGTACTGCAAGTTTGTAGCAAGTTTCATTGATATTCATTCACAATTGTAGAAAATATAGTAGAAAAACTAATTTT
Organism: Leptopilina clavipes; assembly: GCA_001855655.1. Lineage (NCBI taxonomy): Eukaryota > Metazoa > Arthropoda > Insecta > Hymenoptera > Figitidae > Leptopilina > Leptopilina clavipes. The sequence continues at coordinate 9,636 of JUFY01029057.1, read as the reverse complement.
GACACACCAAAGTAAATTTTAAACATTTTCATTATTTGTTATATTTTTTTTTAAAATAACTTTAAAAAATCAATCAATATCACGTTTTGAGCTCGAAACATTTATTTTTAAGGGACAATAGGAGATTTTTGATTAACACTTACTGTATTGATAAAAAATATCAAAATATTCGACAAGTACTCCCGGGACGTAATGGCTAGTATTGCCAGGGGCGTGATGGCTAGTGCATTTCTTATATGGATTATTGTAAAAAAAATAATTTTGCTTTGAAAACTATTTCAGAGATCAGAAAAGTATTTAAAAAATTGTAATTTAAGTGTTAATTATGAATGTGAATTTTATTCATTAAAATAAATTTATTATACAGTTTCTTACTTTGATTAAAGACTATTACTTTGATTAAAGACTATTTCGCAAAAAAATTAAAAGTTTTAGTTAAATATGTTTCATTTTCAATACTTTATATAATAAATTTAATGTACAAACCTTAATTAACAATATTTAGTTCAAATATTATAAAATTTGAACTTAAAAATAATAATTTTACTTATTAGTCATAACGCCCCGGCCTGGGGCGTATTGAATAGCTCTGCATTACTCCAGAAAAACCGTTCTAGAAAAAGAAGTAGGAGAGATATCGGGACGTTTTTTTTTAAAAAGAAAGCTGAAATACTAGAGTAACTTTTCTGTCGGCTAAACATTTAAATAATGTAAAAATGACGAAGTAAAATAACAAAGAGTAAAAAGTTAGCCACTACACCCCGGTCTCCCCTACCTTCCATTCACTTCATAGAGACTAAATAAAACATATATATATCTTTTTATATTACCAAATAATCACTGGTAAAAACTGCTGGAGATAAATTTTAACATCTTCATTAGAAGATTGAGATTTGAAAAAATGAAAGCTAATCAAGTCAGGGATTTTTTTGGTTTTGTTAAATTTATCGATATATATAAAACAATGTCAGATTGTAAAACAGCTGAGAAACGTGGTACGATAGCGCATGTGGAGAACGTGGAATATCAAAGTAGAGATCCGGTCTGGAGGATCCTTGGGGACTTGATCGAAGCACCTGGTACCATCGATAGTCTCCGCTTTAATCGAAGAAAAAAAAACAACAGAAAACAAAAAAAAAATATCGTCAAAAAAAGAAACAACAGAATACATATTTTTATCCGTCTAAAGTGCTTTTCCAAGGAATCAAGAGAACCTCATCTCAATTAACGAATCATTAATCTTAAATCGAGCGAATGTCGAACGTAGACACGTAAATTGTTAATATTCACCATAAAACTACCACCATGAATTTATCAAATACCGTAAATGTATGTTTTTATTACCGCATCTTTAAAACTGCGATGGAAACGTATCATATCGGATGCAAAGTGCATTTCTTAAAATAGAAATACATTGGTCCAGTTCATCTCAAAACTTATCAATAATTTCTCTTCTTCTTTCTATACCCAGAGAAATGATCTATTTAAAGTTAAAGCAAATATAATTTATTTGAGTTAAATAAAAGTATATTTGTCTCAGAGTTTATTGAACTATTTATTTGTTTTAAATAAAAAATTTATTTGACACAAACATAATTTTTATTTGAAACAATCTAAATTTAATAATAATAATAATAATAATAATAAATACAATTTTTATATGAACTAAATAAAAATTTTATTTGACACAAACATAATTTTTATTTGAACTAAATAAAATTTTTATATGAACTAAATAAAATTTTTATATGAACTAAATAAAAATTTGATTTGACACAAATATAATATTTATTTGAACCAAATAAAATTTATTTGGAACTAATAAATAGTTTAGTAGGCTCTGAGTCAAATATATCATTTTTCTGGGTGTATATTTTTTCTCTCTCGTATTTCATACCTATATATAAATTGAATCTCACTTATAACTGAATTATATCAATTGAAACATTTGCATCGAATTTTTATATTTATTCCCATTGGTTTCGTAACGAAAAAAAGGGGGCAATTAAAGAAACCTGTAGTTTTTCAAAGACACCTGAATTTCATATACTTATGTATATAGATATAAATGCTGGTAATATAAAAAAAATTTATACATACAATGAAAATTAATTATACCTGTCGCGGTAATAATGTTGCTTCCTCCATTGGAACTCATTCTTTATAAAACCGGGTGCAGAGTTACACGGTTAAAACAGTCGGCGAGAAACTTATGGGCCATATACCCTAAGGCCCACTTTGTCTCATTCATCTTTGTACAAATTACGCTTTCATGCATTACGCTTCTTTTCTTACGCATGTCTGTCCCTTTAATTTCGTATATACATTTTCATCTTTCATTCCTCTCATTACGCTTCCTTCCTCAAAATTCACTCGACACGTATCATCCGTTTTCTTTTTATATACCGACATACAATGTTAATAAATATATATATATATATGTACAAAAAAGAAAGAAATATTCACAAAATTCATACCTGCAATAATTAACGGAATTGAATATAAAGAAAGAAAGGAGTAAGAAAAATTTTTTTTTATTTTCTTAAATTGAGGGGAAACAATGAAAAAAAATGATCGCATGATTGCTTTCTTTGTGCAACAATATATACATAATATATATGTTAAGAACTGTTATTATCTGTATTAATTTCAACGTATATGTGAATTATGAGGATCATCATCATAATTATGATGGTATCATTGAGAATTGAGATGATTGTTAAACAATTGTTTGGGGGATTTTTGTAATCAACTCTTTTATATTTAACATCGACAGTATTAATTATGGAAAGATAATTAACGTCTAATTAGACAAGTGTTGGGAGTACTTGAAATGAACTTTATAGAAAAAATTTAACGACCGTACGAAAGTATCAGGGGGGAAATTTGTAATTTTATTTTTCAATCAAAATGGAAATTAAAGTCAAAATCTAATTCAAATATTTGGAAATCGAAACAAATATCAAAATCAAAGTGAAAATAATAATTGAAATCAAAGTCAAAGTCAAAGTCAAAGTCAAAGTCAAAGTCAAAGTCAAAGTCAAAGTCAAAGTCAAAGTCAAAGTCAAAGTCAAAGTCAAAAATCAAAGTCAAAGTCAAAGTCAAAGTCAAAGTCAAAGTCAAAGTCAAAGTCAAAGTCAAAGTCAAAGTCAAAGTCAAAGTCAAAGTCAAAGTTAAAGTAAAAGTCGAAATCAAAATGGAAATTGAAGTCAAAATCTAATTCAAATATTTGGAAATCGAAACAAATATCAAAATCAAAGTGAAAATAATAATTGAAATCAAAGTCAAAGTCAAAGTCTTAATCAAAATAGAAATAAAAGTCAAAATCTAATTAGAAATAGAAACGAATATCAAAATCAATGTCACAATCAAAATGATAATTAAAATCAGAATTAATGTCAAAATTAAAGTAAAAGTGAAAATCAAAGTCAAAATCGAAGTCACATTTACAATAAATATTGAAATTAAAGACAAAATCAAACTCAAAATCTCAATGAAAATTAAAGTTACAATTTCAATGAAAGTCAAAAAAATCACCATGTTCGAATTAAAGTCAAAATCAAACTAAAAATCTTAAAGAAAATCGAAATCTAATTAGAAATCGAAACGAAAATTTAAATTCTTGAAAAGTAATTTTTTTTTCATAATGAATTTATATACTAAAAAAAAAAAATTTGATTCAACGGCAATAAATTTTGATTGTGAAATAAATTTTACGAAACAATTTTTGATTCAGAAAGAATAAATTTTAATTCAAAGAGCAGTAGATCGTTTTAAAAAATCATAACAATAAAGTGACGACATTTTGAACAGTCATGAAAGACATTCGAAAAGGAACTGAAGCCATTTAGGCAAAGTAATCTCAATCACATTTCGCATGATATTGAAGTCTGGTTTGAGAGGAACTGGATTATTATCGAGCCACAAACTTTTGCTCACTACTTCATGTAACGGTTATTCGAATATCATCTTGCAAATATGGATGTTATTGGAGATTATCGCGAAATCCAGTCCTTCCAATTAACCAAATCGAATATGAACCTGATATTGGAATAAAAAAGAACTCATTCTTCGAATATAAATTAGATACTCAAACATTTTTAAATACATTGTATTTATCGGTATAGAAAACGATCATAAATTAAAAAATTGGATTAAAAAACAAAACAAAAAATTAAAATATATAAAATTAATCAAAAAAAAATTACCTAACTTAATTTATTATTAATTCATTAAATTAAATTATTAAATTATAATGCCGTAAATTTACTTTACCTACTTGTTCGATTAAATTTGAATTTCGCGCCATTATAACTCTGCAAGTTTCCACCTAGATGGCATGAAAATTCGCTCATAAACGAGATGAACTATGCGGGGTATAAGAATCAATGACTTGCCGAGATATTTTTGTTAAATTTTCAATCTCATAATTTTTCTTCTTTTGTTAATTTTTTTATGAATAGTAATTTAAAACTTATTTCCCTAAATCAGAAGGGAAATAAGGCCCAAAAATTAAATTTAAATTAATTAAAAAAAAAAACTAATTCCCACTGAGAGGAATTAATAATCATTACAGTTATCAATTCTGCAATAAGATGCAAATAATTTCCGTAAGTCGCAAACGTTTATCATTGTTTTTCTTATCCATCTGATAAAAATCTTCTTTAGTAGCAGGTGTCTGTAATAATTAGCGCAATTGACAGTCAACTATGGAGATCGATTTTAATGCATTTGGAAACCGCTGTCGCAGTTAATTGTGCTTGCGCGAGTAATTATTTTCTCAAGTTTGGGTGTTTCACTTTCACTCTGTCTCCTTGACTAAAAAGAAAATAATAATGGAAAGTTGATAAGCAACAAAAGGCCTTATGAAGCCGACTTATATATAATCTTTGATAATCATCTGCCGGTCAAGATCGCATGACGATTTTACGCTCAAGCCCCAAAGGCTATATACTCAAACCGCTAATTCAGAAAAGTCCCCTTTCACACTTTTGAAAAAAAAATACCCACAAATTAAGAGAAAAATTGTTATTTATACATACAAGAAGAAAAAAAAATTTCCATAAAAAATAATTTTTCCCGTACGGAGTTTAATTATTATCGTGTATTTAAAAAAAAAGGAGAGGGTGGGAGCGGTTTCAAATAGAAAGAAAAGCTGCTCCACGCACCTTGAATTCAGAAGTTTACGATTTTCTTCGAAACGGCAAGTGCTCTGATAAATTGGCACTTGAGCCTTTTAGTTTCATATTCAACGATTTTTTTTAATGGCCTTTAATTTGTTTAACAACCTCGGACATACCGACAGAAACACTTTCAGTGAAGTGCGCGCGGTTCAATCTTTCAGCTTTTTAATAGTTCATCGAATCTTCGAGGTTGCTCATAATTTTTCCCAAAGACACATATTTTTCAGAAAATATTTGTAAAATCCAATTGCATTTTAATTGCCAACCATAAAACATTGAACTTTTTTTTTATGAAACGACTCTTTTCATTTTACTAAAGTATAATAAGTTTCAATTCATTTCAGTTTAGTTCAATGATTTTTAAAACAATTTTTTTGCAATAAGTTAAAATGAATTAAAAAAAATTAATTTTCTATGTGAATGAGAATAAAAAAAAATTCTAACGTGGGGTACACAACTTTGTAATTACATTTTGACTTGAACTTTCACATTTGATTACAGTAAAAAAAAATTTTAAGTCAAAATAAAAGTCAATATCAAACTCAATGTCAAAATTGAAGTCAAAATCAAAATAAAAGTTAAAGTCAAAATCTAAGTTAAAGTCGAAGTCAATATTCAAGTAAAAGCAAAATACAACTCAAAATGTAACTCAAAATTCAATTAAATCCAAAGTCAAAATCTAAATAAGAGTCAAAATCGAAGTCGAAATAAAAATCGAACCTAAAATGAAGGTTAAATGAAAGTCAAAATCAAAATCCGACTCAAAATATAATTCAAAATTCAATTAAAATCAAAATCGAACTCAAAATCAAAGTAAGAATCTAAATAAGCATTTTAAATTCGAATTTAAAATGCGACTCAAAGTGTAATTCAAAATTCGATTAAAATCAAAATCAAAGTTAAAATGGACGTCAAAATCGAAGTCAAAGTCAGAGTCAACTCAAAATTTAATTTAAAATTGAATTAAATTCAAAATCGAACTCAAAATCAAAGTTAAATCGAAGTCAAAATCAAAATCCGACTCAAAATGTAATTCAAAATTAAATTAAAATCAAAATCGAACTCAAAATCAAAGTAAAAATCTAAATAAGAGTCAAAATCGAAGTCAAATTTAAAATGTGACTCAAAGTGTAATTCAAAATTCGATTAAAATCAAAATCAAAGTTAAAATTGACGTCAAAATCGAAGTCAAAGTCAGAGTCAACTCAAAATTTAATTTAAAATTGAATTAAATTCAAAATTGAACTCAAAATCAAAGTCAAAATCAAAGTCAGAATCTATATAAGAGTCAAAATCGAAGTCAAATTTAAAATGCGACTCAAAGTGTAATTCAAAATTCAATTAAAATCAAAATCGAAGTCAAAATCAAAATTCGCCTTAAAAAATAATTTAAAATTCAATTAAAATCAAAATCGAATTCAAAATCAAAGTAAGAATCTAAATAGGAGTCAAAATCGAAGTCAAATTCAAAATGAGACTCAAAGTGTAATTCAAAATTCGATTAAAATCAAAATCAAAGTTAAAATGGACGTCAAAATCGAAGTCAAAGTCAGAGTCAACTCAAAATTTAATTTAAAATTGAATTAAATTCAAAATCGAACTCAAAATCAAAGTCAAATTCAAATTCAAAGTCAAAATCGAAATAAAAAAATTTTTTTACAATGGATAAATGTCATCTCAATGACGGAAATTTTTACTTTATTCGCAGAATTTAAAAAGCAAATAAATAATAAGTGTTATACGAGTGCTTACTCTTTATCGCTAAAGCAACACCAAACGTTTTAAATTTTCCCTCCTAACTTTTGAATATTTGTCGCATTGAACGTCCCCTTTATTCCCGCAAGGTGCCATAACTCCCGATAATTAATTCACGTAAATATTTACTGTCCCATGTAAGTAAATGTGCGATAAAATCAGTGGTTTCGTTTTATGGATGAATTCAGAATACATGCAAAAGCTATAAAAAAAAAGGAGAAAAATAAAATGAAACGTCAATTCTGAATATTTCACATTTTGCCTTATCAGTGTTTGAGAGCTATAAATAATAATTATACTTTAAAGCGACTACTGGCTCTTGGTTTTACGGTCGGATTATAAATAATTAACAATAACTGTCAGAAGATCCAGAGAGAAGCGGGCCTCATTTTCTTTGTGTTTAAAATTATTGTGGGGAAAAAATATTTGTATACTGGACTCTATATACAATATAAAATTGACGATCTATAATATAAATATCGCGGGAAGATTGCTATCGAAGTTTAACAACAAAAAAAACACAAAAAAAAAAATGCAACCTAATCGGGAGTAATTCGACTTTGCCACACTTTTGCTCGCACTTTATATTGTACTTTAAACTCGCCTCGGCACTTTAGTTTCAAGCTATTCGTTTATGGGCCGCTCTAATCTACTTTAATGGTTTTTTAAATGCCGCCCGGTGTACGCGCACAGGGAGCACGCGCCCTTCTTTCAAGTGGCCGCTCTTCATGTCGATTTCAAATTATATACATTTTCACAATTATTTCCGAAGAAATCATTTCGAATGGTAATCTTTTTTCCAAATCCATCTTGAATCTTTTTTTATTTCTACTTTTAATTTATATTCCATTACTTTTTTTAAATTTGAATAAAAATTCGTTTTTTTCAATTTCCCTTTCAAAACAATTTTGACTCTTAAATCTGACTTTAAATTTTATTTTCTACTAAAAATTAAAGTTGAAATCGAAGTCAAAATTTAAAACAAAGTTAAATCCGAAGTTGAAATCAAAAACACAGTTAAATCCGAAGTCGAAATAAAAAATAAAGTTCAATTCGAAGTTAAAATCAAAAACAAAGTTAAATACAAAGTCGAAATTAAAAATAAAGTTCAATTCAAAGTCAAAATCAAAGTTAAAATGTTAAAATCAAATTTGAAATCAAAATTGAAGTTACATTCGAAGTCAAAATCAAAGTTAAAATCAAATTTAAAATCAAAGTTAAATTCGAAGTCAAAATCGAAGTCAAATTTAAAATTATTCAAGTCAAAATTTTTATCAAACTGAAATACGAAGTCAAAATCAAATTAAAGTCGAAATCGAAATCAGAATCAAACTATCAAAGTCCAACTCAAAATCGGAGTTAAAATCAAAGTGAAAATTTAAGTCAAAATCAAACTTAAATCGAAGTGAAAATCAAATTAAAGTCAAAATCGAAGTCAGAATCAAAATCTAACTAAAAACCAATTCAAAATCGGAGTTAAAATCAAAGTCGAAATCGAAGTCAAAATGAAAGTCAAAATTTTGAGTCATAATCGAACTTAAATTGAAGTGGAAATCAAATTAAAGTCAAAATCGAATTCATAATCAAAATCCAACTCAAAACCAATTCAAAATCGGAGTTAAAATCAAAGTCTAAATCGAAGTCAGAATCAAAATCCAACTCAAAACAATTCAAAATCGGAGTTGAAATCAAATTCAATATTTAATTCAAAATTTAACTTAAAATCGAAGTCAGAATCAAAATCAAAGTTAAAATCAAATTCAAAATCAAATTCTAAGTTAGAATCGAAATTAAAATATTTTTTAACAAACGATAAAAGTTATTTAACTTAAAACAATTCGGCTTGATAAAAATGGACATTATGATTGTCCAAATATTGAGAAAATAAAACAAGTATTTTGTTTTTGTTTTATGAAAATGAAAAAATCTGAATCAAAATATATTTTAATGATAAAATTAATTGTCTTTTGCCAAGCTGACAATTAATTGATTTCACGAAGGTAAAGAAATATCGCGGTCAAATTGCAATTCGTCTAATTACAGTATACGTTTTGTTTTGTTTTGTTTTTTTCGGAAAGAAATTTTGATTTCAATATATGGAAGGCGAACGATCATCTTGAAAGTATATATATATATACACACACTGAATTGGATATTTATTCGTTCGTAAAGTTAATCGTTTCGTGATCGAGCACCGATCATTCGTCAAATGTGATCGGATAAAAACACAAAGATACTTGAGAAGGACCGTAAATGGCGTACAGCTGTAATGTTAAAGGCATCCACGTGGCTCGTGATATGCGAAGAAAGGAGTCGATCGTTCCGATTTTAGCAGACATATTTTGGACAGTGATCGAGATCTGTTGTTCGCTTTTGGGCATGTTTTATTCTCCGCAAAGCCAAAACCAGATTCAAAGTGCCACGTGACGACTTCACCCGGACGAACAAAAAAAAAAAGGGACAAGAAGAAAAAAACAAAAAACCTTCCTCATATATGTCGAGAGTTCCTTTCTTTTTCCGCTCATTAAAAAAGACCCACCAAACGGATACTTTGATTCCTAATTTGAGGCATTTTTCGTGTAATGTCCCAAGTGAAAAATTCAATTTCTCGGATCGAAATGAAACTTTAGGGAATTATTGTCCTATCTAGTAGTAATATAACCCAAAAAAAATTTTTCATTTTTTTGGTAATTTAGCG
>JUFY01029056.1:0-31220 GCA_001855655.1 Leptopilina clavipes | reverse complement strand
TCATATTTCTAAATAAATATTCTATGTCTGACTAAAACTTTCGTTTACTACTTAAAACAGAAATATTACAAGATTAATGAAAAATGTCTGACTAAATCTAATTTATACTACTGTAAAAGACGTATTGCTGAATAAAAATTTTATGTCCGATTAAAACTGTCTTTTACTACTGAAAAGCAAATATGTCCAAATTAATAAAGAATGTCTGACTAAAACTGGATTTTACTACTGAAAATAGTAATTTTTCGAATTAATTTTATCTACTTGATTGTCTACTTCTGTGTTCTTCTGAAAATAATGTAAATTAAATTGCATCATTTTTAATAAAATTAAGAATAAAAATATTAAAATACCTTTCGATTTTCTGAATTTTCGATTAAATTGTCAATTGTATCTTTCACTTGGTAAACGATACTTCGAGTTAAACGTTCATTCGAATCACTTTTTCTCAAATTTTCCCTTGATTTTTTAGAAAATTTCTTCTTTTCTTCATTCTCCTCTTTTATCATTCTCAAAAGTTTGTTCAATAAATTACTTTTTTTATTATTAATTATATCGGAAGTAGAAGAACTTTTACTTTTTTTTACTTTCTTCGGATGATTTTTTTTATCTAATGAATTTTTTTTAACTTTCATTATTAAAGTAACAATAAAATGGATATGAAATAAAACTATAAATAATCGAAATAAAGAATCTTACCTTTTTTAGATATTTTTTTATCATCGCTTAACTTGCGCTTTCCTTTTGAATTATTTTTTCGCTTGTAATTATTGTTCTTGTTTACTTTTTCGCTGTTTGCAAAGTTTTTTCCGTTTTTTAGAATACCTTTTTTAAGATCATCTACCTCTCGAAGAAGATGATCCACTTTGTTAATCAGTTTTTCTTCTTGATTTTGAAGACTCTTGTCTTTTTCTTTATGAAATCTTTTTCTTTCTTTTTTTTTCTTCAGAGATTTCGATTTCTTCGGCTCGTGTATTTTATTTTGCATTTTTTTTATTTTTGAAGTTGTTGAAAAATTGACTTCATTAGTATATGACTTATCTTCTTCTATGGATGGTATTATATTTTCGTCACAATTATCATCATCATCATTATTATAATTTGTTTGTTTTGCAGTTGAAGTAGACGTTAATGTTAAATTTGTTTTTCTGTCTTCTTCACGGAATTTCAGATTATTCTTTAATTTCATTAAAATTTCTTTATTTCCTTTTAAAATTATCACTGGAAGTCCACAAGTTACTTGAGAAGAAGTTTTCTCTTTCATTTTTAATTTTGGGTGTTTTTTTAATTTAGTTGGTTTTTTTTGCTTCAATTTATTATTTATTTCTTCTTTACACATATTTTCATAATTATCTTCCTCTGCTGCGGTATTTTCATTCTGAGTTTCATCACTTTTGTCTACTTTTCCATCCTTTTCTTTTTCTTCTACTTTCTTATTTTTATCATTACTTTCATTAATTGTCAAATTTGCTTCTTTAATTTCTTCTTCCATACAAGAATTATTTTTATATTTTTCCACATTCTGGTTTATAATAGCATCATTTGTTTGATCTTTTGTACCTCCTCTAGTTTCTTGTTTTAAAATTTGATTTGCACTTTTTGAATTTTCCACTTTTTTGCCTGTCTTTTTGTCTTCTTTCTTCTTATCTTCAATGTAATCATTGTTATTCTCTTCTGTGTAATCCTCTTCACATTCTTCACAATTTTCCAAGCACTCACTGCAATTTTCTTCCTCATCTTCTTTAATAATTGGTTTATTAAATTTATCAGAAAATACTGGAGAATTATTTTCATTAGTCTCAATTTTACTCTTTTTTGTAGAATCAATGACAAATTTCGAATAGGAATTATTTTGTTGTTGCAAATATTTTTGAGAGAGGAGATTATTTGTGGTGGGGGATTCACTCCTCCATGTAATCTCATCACCAAATTTTTCTTCAAAATCTTTCGATTCATTAAAATTTGTCTCTGTTGTTGTATCTGATTGCTTTAAACAACTCCAAAATTTCTTGAAAGAAAATCCCCTTTTTACTCTTTCTGGTACATTGGTAATTTTTTCTCTATCAAGATTAGAATCTTGAATGTTTTTATTATTTTTCTTCTTTAAAGTTATTCTTCGTTTATGCGTTCCCCATTTTTTTTTACTATCGAATAAATTTAAATTGACATTCGCTGATGAATTTTCATTTAAAGTCATTAATTTTCTAGCAAATCTTTTTCCATTTTTAGATAAATGGTTCTTTTGAACAATGGGAAAGAAGATTAGCTGTTGATCTGGATCAATATCTTCACTTTTTGGATTATTTAGAAAGTTCAAGCAGACTTTTTGAGTTGAGGATAATGATCTATTTTTAGAACATTTTCTATCTTTGTTTTCTGTAAATTCGTTTTCTTTCTCTTTGTCAATATAATTACTTTCATTTTCTACTGAATCAGAGGAAATACTTGTCACGCTTGTAGTTGAAGTCACCTGATCTATTTTTTCCGTTTCTGATTTCTTCCTCACTTCATTCTCCACTTCTTTTATTCTTTTATGTAATTCAGATTGTTTCTCCTCCAATTCTTTTTGCTTTCTTCTGATCTCATTTAATCGTTTTTCCCCAAATTCCATTTCTTCGTTAAATTGTAGCTTCTTTTTATTATCTCTTATCTTATTTTCCATATCGTTTAACTCTTTATTTTTATCATCTAATTCCTCTTCACTTTTCTTCAATTGAGTTTCTAATTCCTCGTTTTGGGTCTGTTCAATTTGCGGAAAATCAGTAGAAATTCTGGAAAGAGTTTTCAAAGATATTAATATTATTATTTATGAAATGTAATAATAGAACAATGGTAATGCACCTTTACCTAAATTCGGGAGTGAATTCAGTCAAAATTGAAGTTTCCTGATCCGCTGTTGAAGATGTTTGCAATTTTTCACCAGAAGGTTCTTCAATTATAACTATAATTTCAGGCGTTTTGGTAATCGATGATAATTCCGTTTTTGGAGATGAAGTAGATTTTGAAGAAACAGTTTTAGAGTAACTTGAATTAGAAGTTACTTTTGTTGTTTTCGTTTCAGAAGAAGTTTGAGATTCGGATGGAGATTTTAATGTAGTTATATCTAAGGAGAAAATCGATTCTGGAAAACATTCAGATTCAGAAGAAGATGATTCTTCTTCTGTCGTTGTTGTTTTCACAGTAGAAGTTTCTTCTTCTCTTGAATCCTTTTCAATTGTTGCTTCTGTTGGTTCTTTTTGAATATCTTCTTCAGTAGTTTCTTCATTTGATTGTTCCTCCTCAGTGTTTTCATCCTCAGTTGGTTTTTGTTCTACATCTTCTTCGATTGTAACTTCATTAATAGTTTCTTCAGTAACATATTCGTGTTTCGTTGTTTCAGCATTTGACTGTTCCTCTTCTGTGTCTTTATCTTCTGAAATATCTTCTTCAGTTGTACTCTTGGTTGCTTCTTCAACATCTTCATTATTACTCTCTTCACTTGGTTCATTCTCTTCACCTTCATTTGTGGTACTTTCTTCAGTCGTCTTCGTTGGTCCTTCTTCTGTGTCTTCCTCTACTGTTGTATTTTCTGTTGTTACTTTTTCAATTTCATCTGCTTCTTCTTTGCTTGTTGATACTAAAGAAGTTTCTTCATAATCATCCATGTTATCATTGGTACCCGAACCTTGTTCTTTATCATCATCATCATCATCATTAGGCTCCTCTTCATTGTTCTCCGTAGTTTTATCAAAAGATTCGTCATAAACTTCATTTTCATTTTCACCTGAACCTTCAGTTATTTCGTCGTCAGTTGATTCCTGTGTTGTCGCTGAAACAAACATTCATCCAATTAGTTATAATCTATTAATTATCATTAAGAAACTTTTTCAAATTAGCTTTTATTTCTTCTTCTCCTGGTATTAATTTTTCATTTGAAAATACCTTTAATCTCTTTTACAGTTGAACTGACATCTTTGGAAGAACTTTCTAAGGTTGAATATAATCTTTTTAGAGACTCAGTCGTCTCCTTTTGAGACGTACTCTCCATCAGATTAGATGTTACAGAAGATAATGAAGCCGTTTCAGAAATTGTGCTTTCCATTAATGTAGACTGACTGGTTTCTTCATTCTCAGAAGAGGTTGTTAGACCTTTAAAAGAAGTTGAAGTGATTTCTGCTGTTTGACTTGTAGATATTGACTCTGAAGAAATTTTCAATTGGCTGGTATTTACAGTTTCAGAATTTGATACAGTTGTCGATCTTTCGGAACTCCCGGTGGATTCAAACGACATAGTTTTTCTGAATTCAATTCCTGAAAAAGTACTCGATTTTAGTAATTCTTCAGATTCGGAAGTTGAGGATTCTTGGGGCATTTCAACTTTCATTGTTTCGAGAGGTGCTACAGTTTCCTCTGTAAAACTCATTAAACCTTTCACAGTTGGTAATATTTCTTCAGTAGTGGTAGCAACTTCAGTTGTGGTAGTAACTCCAGCTACAGTTTCCTCTGTGAAACTCATTAAACCTTTTACAGTCGGTAATATTTCTTCAGTAGTGGTAGCAACTTCAGCTGCAGTTCCCTCTGTAAAACTCATTAAACCTTTTACAGTTGGTAATATTTCTTCAGTAGTGGTAGCAACTTCAGTTGTGGTAGTAACTCCAGCTACAGTTTCCTCTGTGAAACTCATTAAACCTTTTACAGTCGGTAATATTTCTTCAGTAGTGGTAGCAACTTCAGCTGCAGTTCCCTCTGTAAAACTCATTAAACCTTTTACAGTTGGTAATATTTCTTCAGTAGTGGTAGCAACTTCAGTTGTGGTAGTAACTCCAGCTACAGTTTGCTCTGTAAAACTCATTAAACCTTTTACAGTTGGTAATGTTTCTTCAGTAGTGGTAGCAACTTCAGATGCAGTTTCCTCTGTAAAACTCATTAAACCTTTTACAGTTGGTAATATTTCTTCAGTAGTGGTAGCAACTTCAGTTGTGGTAGTAACTCCAGCTACAGTTTCCTCTGTAAAACTCATTAAACCTTTTACAGTTGGTAACATTTCTTCAGTTGTGGTAGTAACTCCAGCTGCAGGTTCCTCTGTAAAACTCATTAAACCTTTTACAGTTGGTAATATTTCTTCAGTAGTGGTAGCAACTCCAGCTACAGTTTCCTCTGTAAAACTCATTAAACCTTTTACAGTTGGTAATATTTCTTCAGTATTAGTAGTTTCTTGAGTACTTGAAGTTTCTTCAATGTTAGTAGTTTCTTTAGTACTTGAAGGTTCTTGAGTACTTGAAGTTTCTTCAATATTAGAAGTTTCTTTAGTACTTGAAATTTCTTCAATATCAGAAGTTTTTTTAGTGCTTGAAAGCTCCTGAGTACTTGAAATTTCTTCAGAACTTGACATTATTCTGGTACTAGAAATTTCATTAGTCTGCAATATCTCTTCAGTGCTCAGTATTTCTTCAGAACTCGATAATTCTTCAGTAATTGGATTTGTAGTAAACTTTTTTTCGATACCTGTGAATTCTTTAGAATTCAATTTTTCTTCAGTACTACCTGTAGGTTCAGGATTAAATATTTTTTCAGTACTTCCAGTTACTTTTGTATTGGGAGACTCTTCAGTATTTAATATTTCGTAAGCACTTGATAATTCTTCAATAATTGTAGTTTCTGTAAAACTTGAAACATTTTCAATACTTGTTGTTTCTTCACTACCTAAAGCGGGTTTAGCACTTGATGTTCCTTCATTACTCAAAGTTTCCACAGTTTTTTTCATATCAGTTTCTTTACTATTTAACATGTCTTCGGTAGTCGAAATTTTATCAACACTGGAACTTTCTTCAGAAATTGAAATCCGTTCAGTACTTGATGGTCCTTTAGTATCGGATGTTTTCTTAATACTCTTTATTTCCGTAGTACTTGACATTTCTTCAGTACTTAAAGATTCTGAAGTATCTGATATTTCTTCAGTATTTGAAACTTCTTTAGAAGTTTGAACTTCTTTTGAAAATGCATTACTTGTTGAAATAAAATTATTAAAAGTGTTTTCCGTGATTATTGTTGATTTTTGTTCGGTTTTTGATGTAGTTTCTTCAGTTGTTAGTGATTGCAAAACTTGTGATTCTGTTGTTTTATTTGTAGTATCTGATGTTTCCTCTGAAAAATTTGTTGTTTGTTTTTGATCAGTAATTGTTTCTTTCGAATTTTGTTCCACAGATGTAGACAGTTCTAATGGTGCAGTTTCTGATGGCATTACATTTGTAGTTATTGTTATTTCTTCAGTAGTTTTATCACTAATAGGAAGAGTAAATTCAGTAGGTACAGCACTTACGATCGTTGTTACAGTAATATTTTCTTTACCCACAAATGTCGTTTCTGATGCAGTAACTGTCTTTAATAATTCTACATT
This sequence comes from Leptopilina clavipes, assembly GCA_001855655.1. Classification (NCBI taxonomy): domain Eukaryota; kingdom Metazoa; phylum Arthropoda; class Insecta; order Hymenoptera; family Figitidae; genus Leptopilina; species Leptopilina clavipes. The sequence continues at coordinate 24,844 of JUFY01029056.1, read as the reverse complement.
TACAGTTTCAGTTGTTGTGGAGAATTCTGATGCACTTATTGTTTCAAAGGACCCAGCTTTAATAGTTACTTCAGAAGGAGTAGTGTCATTCTTTTCTTGAACTGCTTCAGTAGAGGTAGCTTCATTTTCTCCTTTAACAACTTCAGGGGATGTAGTTTTAATAGTTGATGCATTAACTTCAGCTTCAGTTGTTAATCTTACGACTGTAGTTTCTAAAGTTTTGGAGGAAGATATTTTATTTTCAGTCGTTAGAGAAGAAAGAGAAATAGTATTGGAAGTTGTGGGAATTAATGTTTTGAATTCAGTCAATGTTTGAAAATCCGTTGTTTCAGTTGATTTTTGTGCTTCAGTTGTTGTTTGAGCTTCTGTAGAAATCATGGGTTTAATTGTAGTTGTAATTTCAGTCGAAGTTCTAACATTAGTTGTGGAGTTAGCTTCAGTTGCAGTTTTAGCATCAGTAGAAGACTTAGGTTTAATTGTGGTTGTGACTTTAGTTAAAGTCCCTGCCTCTGTTGTGGATTTAGCTTCAGTTGCAGTTTCAGTTTCAGTAGAAGACTTAGATTCAATTGTGGTTACAACTTTAGTCAAAATCCTTGCCTCAGTTGTGGATTTAGCTTGAGTTGTTGTTTTAGCTTCACTGGAAGACCTTGGTTCAATTGTTGATTTAATTTCCTTCAAAGGATTTGCCTCAGTTGTACCTTTAGTTTCTGTAAAAGACTTAGGTTCACTTGTAGCTTTAACTTCAGTTGAAGTTCCAATTTCAGTTGTCACTTTAGTTTTACTATATGCATTATCATCATTTGTGATTTTAATATCAGTAGAAGACCTAACTTCGGTCGTAGTTTTAGATTCAACGGATATAGATTCAATTGTACTATTAGTTTCACTTGAAGTCATTGTTTTAGTTTTAATTTCTGCTTTTGTTGAAGTCTTACCTTCGGTTGTAGATTTCGCTTCAGTTGTAGATTTAATCTCAGGTGTATTTCCAACAGTTTTGAGAGTTTTAGCATTATCTTCACTAGTTAATTTTGCTTTCTCGGTAATTGAAGATGAATTTTTCTCTTCATCTTCAGAATAATCGTGAAAAACACTGTTTTCTTCTTCGGAAACATTCTCCTCTTCTTCATCATAATCATCATCTGGATACATTTCAGTTGTTAGCAAACTCTCATCGATATATTTTTCATAATCGTACTCTTCAGTTGAAGTATCTTCTCTTTTATGTCGCATTCTATTCCCTGTGAATATTACAATAACTTTTATAAAATAAATTCCATAATAATAAATAATAAATAAATAAATTACCTTTTAAATTATTTTTTTTCGGAATTGAAGACAATTGTTTCATTTCTAAACTGGAAATGTTTCCAAATCTATAAAAAAAGATGTTTAATATAAAAATCAAATATTTTAATTTCTAACTTTCAAAACGAATTTTGATCAAAGTATAAAATTAGCTTCCAAAAGCTTACTTGAATTTTTGATGACAGCGTTTAGCGTGATCAGATAATTTAAAGTCAGAAAAATATTTAAGAGTTCTTCCTAATCTTCTATATTTTGGATGTTCGGATTTTTTTTCAGAAAAATTGTACTTTTTGTTTCTTCTTGTGTTTTTATATTTCTTTTTTGATGAGTAATTTTTTCCACGAGAAGTTTGATGTTTTTCTTTTTTATTTACCTCTAATCTTTTTTTACTCAACAAAGTAGAATTGATAAAATATTCCTTAGGCGATGAATTTAATGTTTGCTTTGATACTTTTTGGCCAAAAAGAGATTCCAGATTTCTTAAATATCGAGTCGTCATGTTAGACGAATGTAGAGTTCTTAATAGGCCACGTTTTTGTCTCGATAATTTCTTATTATCTTTTTTAGCTTCTTCTTTATTTTTTCGACTTAAAATTTCATTTAATTTCTCTATTGTCGATACTAATTTTCCCAATTGACCAGTCAGAGGTTCTATTATATCCGACAATGACTTTTCTTTACCCAGAAGAATATTTCCAGCATTATTGTCCCTTGGTGATTTTTTCTTATAATGGTTCGAATTTTTTTGCAATTTTTCCAAATTATTATTTTTCAACTGATTACTTTTTTTAAAAGAATTATTTTTTAAATGATCGACATTACTTTTTTTATCTTTCAAATGATAATTATTTATTTTTCTCGAAGTATTGTTTTTTAAATGTTGCAAATTATTTTTATCTAGATGCTTGAGATTTTTATTACTCGACTGATTTAAATTATTGTTTTTCTTAATTTTATTTTTCTGTTTAGATGATTTAGAATTTTTTGCTAAATTTGACGTTTCTCTTATAAATCTTTCGATTTTATTTAATTTTAAATCTTTGTTATTACTTTTTTCATAAAAATTTAGAGGCGAATTTCTATTCATAAATACTTTTTCAGACAAAATATTTCTTGATTTAAAGAAAATTAAATCATTCTTCTTTTCTTCGAAGCATACGTTACGTTTCGAGACTTCTTGTAAAGCAGAATTATTTTTAAAATTACATCTAGTGGGTAAATTATTTTTTACATTTTTATCAGAATTTTCATTTTTTGATGAAATTTTCCAACTTTCTTCTTTTTTCAATAAATCGAATGGATTCTGATTCAAGAATAAATCATTGCTTAGTCCTCTTGTCAAATACATTATAATGTAAAGCACGCTGCAAAAAATTAATAATAATTAATAAATAATAATAAAATCATTAAATAATTAATGAAGAAATAAGAAAAATTGAAAGGGATAGAAAAAAAGAAACAAATTAAATAAGATATTTAATTTTTTTAACATTTTTATTTTATTTATTAAATGGAACTTTTTTAATTGCTAATTGTAACAAATTAGTTATAAATATTATGGACAGTATATATTTATAACCAAAAAAAATTTATTCATTTATAAATACCTATAAATTACGTGATATCGCATTTGCTTGAAAAACTAGTTTCAGTCATCATATTAAAGGACTTTGATATCCTTTCATGAAATGTCCTTTTTCGAATAAATATATCAAGTAATTGTTTGCAAAATCTTGTTTTCACTTTCAAATTAGGAAAGCAGGTTATCACAATCGACGACAATAAAATCATTAAAATCTAAAAGTACAATTCAAAAACTCCTTTTCATCGAAATTTTTCACAGGGCTACTTAAATATTGTTAAAAATATAGAATTAAAATAAAATTTCCCTTCGATTGTGCCAATAATATTTTGACATGTACACCAACATGTCATTTGTTTTTTTTGTTTCTTTTTTTTAATTCTTCCGAGTGAACATTGCAAATTTGTATATATCTTTTTTTCTCAATTTAAAAAATTGTTTGAATCTTTGAAAAATTCCTAATTATTTTCTGAAATTTACAAATAAATATAATTAAAAAATGCAAAATTGCAATTTTAACGGATAAAGAACTTATATCTTTTTTTCAGTCATTTTTATTTCCCTTAAAAGTAATTACAAAATTCTATAGTTTTACAAAAAAAAAAGTTTCTTCTCGACGCATTATTTTATACCTTTTATTTACTCAACTGTTACGGAAAAAAATTAGAAACTGTTTCTTTATTTTCTATTGTTGTTTAAACTGAAAATAAATGAAAATATAAATATTATATATAAAAAATCACATCACTTACTTTTATTTAAAAAAAAATGAAATAAAAATTTATCATAAAATCAGTCAAAAATAGTTGATTATTACAAAAAATCACCAAGAAAATGTTATTACATCACATTTTTCCTATTAAGACTAATATTTCACTTTAAATCTAAAACTCTTTGGTTTAGCCATTTTGTTTGTTTTAAATATAAGAGAAAATGTGGCAATTGGATTTTTATATTTTCTATTATTCGAAGAAAAATCATTCGATTCTTCATTATTATTAATAGTATTACACAATTTTTGGGAATTATGGGAATTATGGGAAAATGGAGTAGTGATATAAGGATTACTATCGAAATTATTTGAAAGAGTATTATCAACTATATCTTCTTCTGTAGGTGTTAATGTCCGAAAAGAATTTTCAACTTCATTTATATCGAAAATTTTCCTATCATTTTCACAGTCGAAAATTCTATCTATATTTTTAAGTTCAGGTTTATGAATTTTATTTTCAATTTTCCTGGTCGATTCACTAGATTGTAAATTATTAGTTACAATAATTGGATCACTGGTAGCTTCAGTAAAAATTTCATCCGTTTCGGTGAAAACTTCATTGGGAAATAATTTACAATTGACTTGTTTATTGACTTCATTGTTAGCTTCAATGATAGATTCGCTTGTAGTTTCAAAAACATTGTTACCAGTAGTTTCCATAATAAATTCATTAGTGACTTCGACAGCATTTTTTTGAGTAGGTTCAACAGTTTCACTAGTAAATTCGATAACATTTTTATGAGTAGCTTCAGTAAAGGATTCACTGGTAGTTTCGGGAAAATTTTTACTAACTTTCGTAATAGCTTCACCAGTAGTTTTAAAAATATGTATTCTAGTTCCAACAGTAGCTTCACTGGTCGTTTCAAAATTATTTTCACGAGTAATTCCAATATTGATAGAATTATCTTTTGTTGTCGGACTTGAACACTGATAAGGATTTAAAGTTGTGACATTGGATTTTAAAAAATTTTGAATTCCATTTAAAATTCCTGATTTTTCATTATTAGTTTCCATTTCCTCGCCACCTTTGTTCAAAATTTTTAATTGATTCTCAAAATCAATTGGCTTCTCATTTCTACAATAGCATGGCTCTGAATTGAAACTTCTATCCTGACATTCAGCTTCACAAGCTCGCTGAGAATAAATACTTTTCTTTTTTCTTAAATTTCTTGGACTCCTTTTTCTTTTATTTTGTATTCTAAAAATTTTTAATAGTTAAAACTAAACCAAATCAAAATTTAAAAAAATTCTCTTCAAAAGTGAGAAAAAATGTACCGTTGCCTTCTTTTCCCCTTTCGATTTTTCATTTTCGTCTGTTTTTTATGTTTATGATGTTTTTTCCTGATAATATATCGTTTCTCCAGAAAATTCACATTATTTTGAATTTTATTTAATGGCTTTTGTAATTTTTTCTCCATCTCATCTCTAATTATATCTTCTTCTGACATTTTTGTTAAATTAATTTGAAATAAAATGTTTTTAAAATCTTTAAAACATCAAAAATGAAATCAATACAAATTATAAATACTTTCAGTGAAAAAATAAATTGGTATAAAAAATTAATTATTAAAAAGAAGGAAATATCTGAAATTTTTCAACCTACTTGCATCATTTTGAAAGTCTGACAACTCTCGACTTTTTTCCAAATTGTCGTGAGGAAAATTATGTGATCCATTGCTTGTAATTGTGATTATAAATAACAGACATAAAATCCCTTGCATATCTCGTCATTTCGTAAACATTGAGAAAAACAGCGTCATGTTAAAAATCAATTGAAAGAAAATGAGCAAAAAAAAAATTTGGTTAACTAATCACCATTCAAAATGACAGTTTGAATTTGAAATTTTGAAAACAAATGCTAATCAATTCAAATTCGCTTTTTATTGTTGTCACCCAAAAATTACAACTTATTTATTAATTATTAATGAATTATAATGAATTATTATAGTGAATATAAAATTATAAGATGATATAAAACTTTATATTTGTAAATTAAAGTAAAAATGTTTTCAATAAAACTATATCAGAGTTATGTGTTTTAGAATATGAGCTGTTAATAATAAGAGATTATTTTGATAAATCCTAGTACTTTTAATTGAAAACTAATAGAGATGAATTACGAACTTTAGTCACGTTCAGTCACGAATTGATAAATAAAGCAAGCGAGAATTCATTAATTATTCAAAGCACGCATGGAATCGTGTTTATAGCATTACAACAGGTTCATTAGGCATCAGTTTTCTCAAACAATTGCTTAGCAAACTTGCTCAATTCACTATGTGCGTAATGCAAATTGTTTCAATTTTGGTTTCACGATAATTACTTTCCCCCTGTTTGAGCTAAACGCTAAATGTGTCGCACATATTAATTTCAAAAAAAATATTAAAAGCTTTCAATGCCTTTCCTTTGTAATCTTCAGGCAAGCTTTCAGTGGAATGTTTATTTTTCCAATATTTCGAAATCAATGGGGTTTATTCTTTACAACCAATATACAACATATTTTAAAAAAGTGGTAAAAAAACTGAATTTTACATTACAAAATTATTTAAAACGAAATAATGAAGTTTACCATTAAAATTAAATAAAACAAATAAATTGTATCGAGATAAAAGAGTTGGTGTTGTTTCTTTAAATTTAAAGACTATTGAGAGTTGGCTCTATTTGTTATTCTGATCGACTGGTGCAATAAAAGTAGCAGTCCTTATTTTTAATTTAGCCTGATCCTCTCTGAGCTCTGCTTCAATGTGTTTGAATGAACACGTAATTAAACTACAGTCGTAGTATCTTTCACCTAAATTTAATAATAGTTCATTTTATGTAAAATAGTATAATAGTAAGTAATAATAGTAAAATAGTAAATTATAATAATAAATAAAAATACCTAATTACTTTTTTTATAAAAACAAAAATACAATTATTGAACGATTTAGAACCTTAGGAATTATTTATTTATTCAAAAAAGCGGGATGGTTTTTTTAATAGAAGAAAGATTGAAAAAAATAGGCTGAGAGTAAATTCTGGAGGATTTGAGAAGAAAATAAAAAAAAATTAGACTATATTGTGATTTTTAGACAAATTGTTCTTGAGTTTCCCACTTCGAATTAAACGACACATCGCGCAAGCTCCTGGAAGCTCCTGGAAAAGTGTCTCCAAGATAAAAGGAAACGTCTCGGTGTCAATTTCTTCCTGTGGCTTTCGAGTTTTCAATTTCGAATCTTTCTTTATTAAATTAGTGGTGGATTTTTTTTTTAATTTTGACATACTATATTAAAAATTTAAATCAGGGAAGCAAAAATGATTATTTTTTTAATAGCTTTTTTTCTTTATAATACAATGAACACAAACCAAATGCGAATAAAATTGTCTTGTACAAAAGGTAAATTCTATTTATCTGTGACAAATTCAAATAATAATAATTAAAATTTTTAATAATTGTTTAAAAATATTTAAATTATAATTATGTAGATGAGAGTTATAGTGAAGAGTTTCCATCAATACTGAATGAAATGAACGAAGAACTGCTTTATTTGAGAAGAATACAAGCCGAAGTAAAATGGAATTTGTCAGCAGAATCGTCAATTGAAATGGAAAAAATAAATCCAATAATTTCTCAATTACACAGCGACTGGAGAATAAAATGGTGCTCAAAAATTCAGAATTTAACAGGAATGTTTCAATGCTTTCACAACGTGACGAATGACCATTTGTGTAGAGGACCAATTTATACACCTAACATTTCTAAGTACCTATAAAATAATTTCAAAAGTTTTAATTCGACAAACTAATTATTTACGAAGAAATAATTTAATTAATGAAAATAATAAAGTGTTTTTAAACAAATAATTTTTTTCGTTTTTAAAATTCATTTCTTCTTTCTTCACTTAATGCCGACATAAAAAATATTCATATGAATTTAATTTTCCTTAGGAAATTGTCTGCACTTGAAAAAAAATTGTCTTTAACTTATGCCACGACAAAAATTTGTAGAAATGTTGAAAATATATGTTTTTATGGGGAGCCCGATTTGGAAAAATTAATGTCTTCCAGCAGGTTAATAAAAAATTTCGAATTATGCATTTACTTTTATGTGTACGAATATAATACATAATTAATAATTATTATTAGCAGTTAACACATTAAAAAATAAAATTATTCAGAAACGAGACAGAGTTACTTTGGATTTGGGAAACCTGGCAAAGTGAAATGGGACAGTTAAAAAAAACATTTACCGAATCAGTGATTCTTCAAAATTTAGGAGCAAAAAATAATGGTAAGTGAAATAAAATAAACAAAATTAATTTTACATTAATTTTAATTATGATAAATTATTTTAAATTATTTATAAATTTCAATAAATTATTTAATCGTTTTATTTAAAATTAGGTTATCACGATATTGGTGAATATTTGCGAGAGGAATTTCAAATTTCTGATTTGAAGAAATTAATTTTCAAATTATACAATGAAATTCGCCAATTATATAAACTTCTTCATGCCTTTGTTCGTTACAAACTTGTACAAATTTATCCAGAAATTCTTTATCCCAAGCAAGCCATATTTTCTCATTTATTAGGTACGACAAAAAAAAAATAATACAAAATAAATTTATTACTTTCTTTTATCCAAAATAAAAGAAGAAAATAAAGCAAATACCTCAATTATTTTTAATAATTAAAAAGTTGTAATTTTAAAAATCTCTTATTAAAAATCTTTTCTATTTATTATATAAAAATATTTTCTATTAAAAATGAAAAAATTTCTAACAGGAAATTTATGGTCTCAAAATTGGAGTCCACTGATAAACATTCTACTGGAAAATGATCAGCATTTAAATATAAGTGATGAAATGTTGAGAAAAAATTACACTGTTTATGAAATGGTGAAAAAGGCTGAGGATTTTTATCTTTCTCTAGGTTTTCCAAAATTATCGGAAACATTTTGGAGAAAGTCCATTTTCGAAAGGAAAAATAAAAGCATGGATTGCCATGCTTCAGCGGCAAATATGTACAACGATAACGATTTCCGGTATTAACTATTTTAATTTCAAGTATTAACTAATAATTATCAGAAATTTTAAATTAAATTAAATTAAAACTAGTAACAAACGGTTAATTAATTAATTTAATCCTAGAATACTGGCGTGTTTACAAATTAATTGGGAAGATTTCGAAGTGATTATTCACGAAATGGGACACATTCAATATTACATGGCTTACAAAGATCAGCCAGCAATCTTTAGAGTAATTATTAAAATTTAAGTATAACAATTTTTTAAATTTATTAAATTTAAAGAAATAGAATTTATAGAAATAATGATTTTCCAGGACGCACCAAATTCAGCATTTCATGAAGCAATTGGCGATACGATTTTGCTTGGAATGATGGCCCCTCAAAATTTGCAAAGACTTGGACTTGTCAAAGATTCTCTACTTACTGATAGTAACATTTCTTTACTTTTAATTTATAATTTTTTTTCTTTTCGATACAAAAAGATTACTTGTAAAGTTGGATGTCTCTTAGTGAAAAGCCCCACCACCACGACAAGGTGGACATCCTTCGGGGGGAAATAATGTTTATTGAAATTTTATTTATTAATTTATTTATTTCATCTTCTGAACTAAAATTTGTCGAACTACGAACACAATGTAATTTTCTAATTCTCTCTTTAAATTTTGTCTTCATCTATAACTCAATATTTTATTTTGCAGATATTCCGATTTTGTTAAAGCAGGCACTTTTCAAACTTCCTGTATTGGTTCATAGTTTAATAATGGATTTTTGGAGATGGCAAGTTTTTTCTGGTAAAATAAAACCTTCAAACTATAATCGATCCTGGTGGAAATTGTATAAAAAATATATGGGAATAGAACCACCAACACGTCGATCGGAAAATCATTTCGATCCAACTTCGGTGTTTCACATTACAGAAAATGTTCCTTCAATCAGGTTTTCTCTTTTACTTTTATTAACAAAATTATTTATCAAATAAAAAATAATATTTTTTACGTCTATCAAATTTTAGGTATTTTCTTTCGATAATTTTGCAATTTCAATTTTTCGAAAGTATTTGCCGCGCTTCAGTCACTGGTAAAATTGAGCACACGAATTTTCAAATTCCGCTCCATCTGTGCGATATTTACGGTTCACAAGAGGCAGGGCGAATTTTGAGGTAATAAGAAAAATTTTTCACTACATTACTCATTGTTTTAAAATGATTGTTTTCAATTTTTTTTTCCAAGATCTTTTATGCAACGGGGAAGCACTATAAACTGGAAAGACGCTCTTTATCAATCGACAGGATCAACAAATTACGAAACTAAATTTCTTTTAAATTACTTTAAACCTCTACGTGAATGGCTGCAAATGCAAATTGATCGTCACAATATTCCGATTGGCTGGGATTGAATTTGGTTTTTAAAAAAGGGCAAAATTAAAGCAGTAGTAATAGAAAAAAAGGGAAAAGAAGAAATGCGAAAATCGACAATTTACTAGAGTAAAAAATATATTCAATTGACGAATTTATGTACAAAATTGATTAAAAGTGAATAATTGTTAAAAGATCTGGAAGAGCGAACTTTAGAATTAAATTAATATGAATAACTTGACTATTATGTTTTTCTTTTCTCTTGACGATCTTTCAAAATAGAACATACAAAAAATAAATAAATAAAAATTATTACAATAATCACATTTTAAAACAAAATACATTGTTTAGTGATTAAAATGTCGTATAAATTGAAACTGGGGTTTTTTTCTTAAAAAAAACTATCTTGTATTGTAGACCACAACTTTACCAATTTTTATCGCGAATCGTTTAGTGTTATTTATTCCTCTTCAATCGACATATTTCCTAAGCCCGCATTTGTAAACAGGTCAAACTCTTCTCGTTTAAAAAGCGCTTGTTTCACGTCTTCCAAATTTAATGACTCCACATAGCTGTAAAAAATATTTGCAGTATGTATAAAAAGTAAATAAAATAAAAATTTGTAGAATAAGTGTAAAAATAAGAATATAAATCTAAAAATTGTACAAACCTATTTTTATTTTCTAATTTATCTAACGCCGTTGCGTGGGTTAATCTAAGGAGATTATCCACAAAACATTCCACTGCCTGAAAATAAAGTTGTTAATTTTTTTCAGAAGTAAATTTAACTTTAGTAAAATACAAATAACTTTTTTCTTTAATATATTCACCCGCATAATCATGTGACTTCCAGAACAATGTCGAACTCCTGGAATAATTTCCTCGTCTGTCAATTTAATTCCAATGTTTCGGGCAGTTTCATTGACATAAATAAAAAGTGACTCTGACTCAGGCGGCATTTCCAAAACCTCAGCGTCAGACAATATTTCATCGTTTTCAATTTTAATAACCTCTGTAATTAATCCCATTTCAGTTTAAACATAAACATTTTTACACTGAACTGTGAATTCGAAAAAAAGGTTTAAAAAATATTTTTCTTACCGATTGATTTTTTTTCCGAAATAATGTCAATTTCTTCATCCGACTCTTCGCAATTATTTTCCTCATTGCTTTTACTTGTCTCGGAAAGCCATTTATGAAGATCAACGGGTTTTGTGTAGGTAGAGAAAATATTTGAATCAGAGTACAAAGATTTCTTCGTATTATCAACTAAAGCCTTTTCGAAATTGTAAATCGAAGACATTGGAGTGTAAGCATGTCTTCTTGCCCAAATAATTATTTCTTTTATACTCCACATTTCTTCGGCGGTCACTTTTCGTTTTAAAAACGTTCTCACCGCTTTTGCTCTTTGCCACTTTAATTATTGTAATAAACAAATTAAATAAACATCTTCCATAGAAAAAAATTCTTTTGCACAATTATTATTTCTGAAAAATTACCTCAAAAGCTCGTTGTTTTCCTATGTTGTGACTTAAAAACTCTTCTGTACTTCTACAAGCAAACGGATACAATTTTCTGTATTCCGAATCAGATACTTTTTCCGTTACAAGAGGCAGACGATGAATTATAAATTGAACTATACTTAAAGTGTCTGTCAACCGTACATCATCTATCGACCTTGGAAGAAAATTATAGTTTATTAGAATTTGAAACAATTGTGAATTTCTTGATTACTCACCTCATAATTTCATCGTAAATTTCCTTGTTCATTTTAATTTTTCCCAAAACTACTTTCGGCTTGGCAATTTTCAGGTTATTTTGTAATTTAACATCTGATTTAGATGGATTTGAACCAACTCGCAGATCAAAGCTCCGTACAATCCTATTTTCATTGGTATTACTCTGAGTATTAGGTTCAACAATTCTTAAAGCTGGTTCACTATAATTCGCAGTCAATAAAATACTGTTCACGGGATTTATTTTGATTAATTTCGTTTTTTCACTGACTTTACACACTTCCTCATCTTTATTATTAAAATTATTTACTTTCTTCTGAATAGTTACGGGATCAATTAAAACTTTCGATTTTGGATCAAATTTCACAGGTACAATGTCTTTATTCTTGAGAACTAAAATTTGCTTTTTATTTGCCGATTCAAAAGCATCGGGAATTGAGATTTGTAATGGTTGCATTTTACCCGGTGAATCTTTAAAAGTATTTGCTAAATTTTGTACACTATTTTTGTTCAAAGTCAAATCATCAATGGAATTAATTGTTTGCAAACCGTTTAGAGGAATTATCGCGTCAGAATTTAATGATCCATTTTTTAAATGCACAACTGTTTTGTTATTATCTATCGCGAGACGTATTGGTGATAATTTACAATAGTCATGATCAATTAGGGAGAATAATTTTAATTGGGAAACTTCATCAATTGGAGATTCATGTTTTATGGTTGAATTTGATTCTTGATCGGATCTTGCTGATGTAATTTCTTTCAAAGTGGAACCGTTAATATCTAAATCTGGTTTATAATTTTCAGTATCGTCGGTAATGGAATTTGTCGACGGACGTGGTTCATTAGTTTGAAGCCAAATGTCAACTACTGTTTCTGCACCTTTAAAATAACAAGAATTATTATTACAAATTTAAATTTGACCATTTTTTGATCGTTTGGTACGATTTAAGTATTTTATTGTCTAAGGAAATAAAAATTTCAAATTAAATCATCAATTTTGGATTTATATTCATAATGATTACCTAGAGTTTGGAGACCAGTGAATGTTCGATCAAGTTTCAGGGGATGAATAATGTCAATTGGTTTATTTAAAGTGTTTTTAAAATGTAATTGAACTCGCAATGGAAATTCACCCCAACCACGTCTTGACAAGTGAAATGGCGACGATCTACAAAATTAAAGCAGGGATTTATTGTCTTTTTTTTATTTAATAAAATAAAATTTCGAGTCGAAAGAAAACAATGCAAACTCACGTAATTTCCACGACATCATTGGGTCGATAACTCGGATCAAGTAAGAAACGAACTTTGGCAATGAAACCTCCAATATCCGCTTCTTCCTTACTGCCCCTAACATACACGGTCCATTTATGACTAGTTTTATCTTCCCTCCATTCAGGTGGGATCCATTTAGAAATATTTCCAACAATAATTCGTTTTCGAATTTTATTTCTATAACCTCTGGATGGACCAGGTGTTTCTGGAATTGCATTTTTCGGTGGGACATAGCGAGGAATTTTTTTAGGTGGTTCAATTGCGCTTGATTCAGAATGTGGACGTTTGGCATTTTGTTCTTTAGAAATATTTTCCGAATTCAATTTCTCAATAGTTTCTTCGGGTGTAATTTTTGATGTCGAAGGAATTGCTTCAGGAATGAGAAAACGTGGATCTGTCGATGTTGAGGGTATCGCGACATCGATGAATTGACTTTTTTTCACCACGCGTGGTGATTTGCCTAAAAGTTTTTTCACCGCTGGATGAATTCGTGTTTGTTTTGAGTCGTTGATGTGCGATGCTTGACATTGTTTACTATTGTAGAAATCTGTAACGACTGCATAACGTAAAAGATGTAAAATTCTCAGTGCTTCGTCGAGACGATTTTGAATTTGAAGTACTTCTTTTTCTTTTTGATCGATCTCCTTGGTGAATTCTTTCTCAATGATGTCAACTATTTTTTTTGCTGTTGTTGCGCGAGCTGAAACACCAATTAAAAATTTTACTTATTAAAATTCCAATGTAAATTGTACAATAAATGTTTATTAACTCACCACTGTCCTCAAAAGCTTTTTGTTTGGTTTCATCGTTCGGCACTGAAGATTCATATTCTGGATCCTGATCATCATCCAGCGAGTCTTTTGAAGTATTCATTTATCTGCAGAATACCTTGAAAATCGTTTTCCTAACATTTATTTAATTTACTAATGAAAAGATTATTATTATCTATACAACATTAATTTTATTTATACTATTATATAATTAATTAATGAAAAGAAAGTAGAAATAACAGAAACAATCTTGGACTTTATGTATAAAAATTAGAAAAATAATAAAATCATTCAAAACAAAAAATTTAAATAAAAGCTTAGAAAGATTATGTTAAATTTAAAAATGTTCATTTTTGTTACAAGTTAAATTTTCAACAAATAATTAATTTCAATGAGGTTATGTTAAATTCAAGAATGTCTATTTTTCTTACATAAAATAAAAAATTTTAACAAATGAAAGTAATAAAATACTGTGGAAAAAAAGAAATTTAATTAAAAATATTAATTGTCATCAGTTTACCATATAATTTATTATTATTTTATAAATGTTTCATTATTTTGAGGTTAGAATATGAAACATTGAAATAAAAAATATTTACATTAAAGTATATGTCAAGACAATGTTTTTCATAAATAAATATAAATAAAATTAATAAACTAAAGGAAGAATACGAGTTTCTTGGCAATATAGCAGGAATATAAAAAAAATTGAAAAATAAACAATTTGACAGATCTGTCAAGATCAGGACATGCGGTTGGGCGTGATAAATTACTAATCAATTTTTACACATACCTGGAAGAAACTTTGCTGAAAAACTTTGTATATACCTGCAAAAATATATTTTGCAATGTAAAAACACTTTTAAACAGTCTAAATAATTTAGAGTTATTAGAAAAATGTTATGAAAATTTAACATTCGATCAATATCTGTTCCCGGTGCCATAACGCCATAACACTCACAGTGTTTACAACCTTGAGAAAATAACTTGAATCATTGTAAGAGGTAGGGCAACCTAAGAAAAATTAAGGCGGAAAATTTGAAAATCTACTTTAGTTGAGAGTTGTTGATACCCGTAAAAATGTAATATTTTATTTTTTTTTACTATTTTTTAATCATTGATTTTTAATCATTGAATTCGTAATTAATAAAGAAGAGAAAATAATTAAGACTGAAGAAAGAAACGAGAAGAATAAAGACTGCTTCTAATTGTTCTAATTTTTTTTATAATAATAATAATAATATTAATAATAATAATATATATAATATAATATATTCTATTTTTTAATAATAATAATTAAAACTTGAGGACAAGATGGTAATTATAAATCAAATATTTATTTGATTATTATTAAAAATAATTTGTTAATTATAGAATTAAAAATCTAAAAACAATTTAAAATTGTTATGAGAACAAAAAAAACTAAATTTGTTGGTTCTATATTATTTTAATAATGTAAAATCCCTTTTTCCGTGAATAGAAATAAAAATCTGATGATGATAATAATAATTCCATGCGAGAAATGTGTAAATTAGAAATTGAATGTTCTTGTTATCACTGTCAGGGTCGACAGTAATTAGTCATTTGTTTGGTCTCAAAAGTGATTTATATATATATTTGTCTTGATTAATAAATACTCTAGCACCGTTAAAACTTGTTTCTATGATTTTACGATTCTGTATTTATTTTTACATATAATAATTTATCATTCAATCTTTCTAATATAAAATCTATCGTTTTCATTCAATATTTTTGAAATTTTTCATTTCTTTTTATTCTTTCGTTTATTTGATTATTTCCTATATATGATAAAAAGAGAAGAAGTGTTTGACTAAAAATTACTATCCCGGAGCAAATAAAACTAAAATTGAAATAATAAATAAATTTGAGATCAATTTTGTATTGAAATAAAAAAAGCCCTTGACTATATAGTATAACAAAGTCAATGATTGTCTTTTTATTAATTTATTTAGTACCTAACAAGATTTTTTCGGTGATTATATATACGAAAGGTAGATCAGGAAAACGCTTGCGCCACAGAACAGAAGGTCCTCCTCCGCATGCGTCCAATCATCCTGGACTCTGAGTCAAAGGAAATAATCATAGAAGCACTTGTCGCGTGTCTTTCGAACGCGCTTGTCGCAGAAAATTTCGGCTGTGTAGTGTTGCGTCACGTTTAAAAAAAACCACGTGGTTTCCAATATCATTGCGCAACTTTTCACCTATATAAAAAAGCGCAATTATTTCAAATCCACTCCTCTTCTTATCGAGTACATTTTTTTTTGGCAATTTTTTTTCATATGTCGTTCCAAATTGTGTGTGGTAATTGGAAAAAGTATCGTGAACTAATTTTTGTTTTGTTAATTCATTAAGAAAAAGGTGATAATTTCATGTGGTGCTATGTCCAGAAGAAAACAGGCCAAGCCACGATCTCTTAAAAGTGAGTCTTTTTTTCCTTCAGAAACAAATTCAGAAGTAAAAATCTTTTCTTTAGTTCATTTTTTTTATATAAATATGTATAAAATATGTTTAAACTTTAAACTATTTTCATTGTATTTTGCTTCAAATTTTTTAAAGGTGAAAAAATTTTTTTTATGTTTGAAAAAAAATTTACTAACTATATTCTTTTTCAAATTAAAAAAAATGGTTTTACACTACATTAATGGAGATAAATGTATTTTTCTAATACAACGATTTTCAATTTCTTTATTATAACTATTAAATAGTTCCAAAAAATAATTTTTTCAAGCTTTAGATTATTTACAGAAAATTATATTTACAGAAAATTAAAAATAGGGGTAGAACTAAAAATTAGGGGAATAACAAACAATGCAAAAGGAGTGAATTATTATAAAACGTTTAAGAAAATAAACTTTGAATGCCTCTTGACATGCATTGCATGCAATTGTCCAATTATAAAATATCACTGGAAATTCTAGGATTAGAAAGTTCTTGATAACTCTTTTCAATTAAAGAAAGTGGTTAAATTTTCTTTTATCTTTTAAAAAATACTATAAATATTAGAAACAATATTTAAAAATTAAAATTAAACACAAATTTTCTATTTCTATTAAAAAAATTAAGAATAATAAAAAGAAAATAATTCCAATAAATATCCATTTT
This sequence comes from Leptopilina clavipes, assembly GCA_001855655.1. NCBI lineage: Eukaryota > Metazoa > Arthropoda > Insecta > Hymenoptera > Figitidae > Leptopilina > Leptopilina clavipes. The sequence goes on along the minus strand of JUFY01029056.1, from coordinate 7,916 downwards.
GAGAATTAAAGACTTTTAGAGGATCATTAAATAGGACAAGATTAGTTCAATCTCGATATATAAGGTTGACATTTAAAGCGATCAATTTGAATGAGATTAAGGTTCCTGAGTTTATGTTTCTATTGCGTAGGCACGTGGAGAGCATTTCATTGCTGGTGATGGTGGGGTTGGGTGGAAGGGTATAGTGACGGGTTGTGGCGTTGCGGATAGAAGAGAATGGGTTTTGGGGGTTGAAGGTAAGGGTGGGATGGAGAGTGGTGAGGTTGAAAGCATAGGCAGACGCAGTAGAACTGGTGAGAGTGAGTGAGATAGAGTCGGTAGTCAGCCAGGATGGAATTAGGTGGAAGCCCGAGGGACTAGCTCCTCTCCCAGGGGAATCCCCGGCCTCTGTAATCACCAGTTCTCCTATCCTATCCAATTCTGGTCGCACTCCCCCTCCCTCTCTTGTGAGCACTCTATCCTCCCTTCATTCTCTCTATCTCTCTCTCTCTCTCTGCTCCTTCTGTATTTCTCTTACTCCATTGACTCCTGTATTCCGTCTCACTCCATCTCATATCTATATTTGACTCTCTCTCTCTCTCTCTCTCTCTCTCTCTCTCTCTCTCTCTCTCTCTCTCTCTCTCTCTCTCTCTCTCTCTCTCTCTCTTTCTCTCCCTCTCTCTTTCCTAACTCTCTTCTCTTATCCTTCTCTATCATAACAGTTCGCCACCGTCATATTACACACATACTTTGTTAATAAAGCTTACTGTCCGTATATTCCTGCAGAAATTGGAAACTGCAAGTTCCAGATGCAAGTACTGAATTCGACAAAGAGGTAAACTAGATAATTATAATTTGTCGTCTAATTGCAATCGACCGAAATTTGAAACAATTAAAGAAATAAACGACTGGATTTATAGCTTTATTCTATATGAAGTTTGTTAAATCGACAGAAACAGTTGCAAGAGTTCTGCGCAGCGATTGTGCGCCATACCCCCTCTCACGTACTGACAGCCAATCAACGACTTTGCGTCCTCAACGACTCACGCTTCTCATTGGTGCGCGAAATCTAAAATTGTCCCTTTGATTGCTTATAGCAATATTATTTTTGCCTAATACTTGTAAGCCATCACTAAAAAGAAGAATCTTCTTTTAAGTGGCTTAGAACAAAAAGAAGAAAAAGAAGAAGAACAAAAAGAAGAAAAAGAAGAAGAAGAAGAAATTGATTCGTAATTCAAAAATGTGATGCATTGTTTTTTGTTTCTTTACAAAAGTACAGTATAGAATATAGATTGAATTTCCCAAACTATTATATATATAACTTTTGTTGTTTCCATTTGCGTTGTTTACGGGAATTCTCATGGGATGATTATGACGCACCCAGTTCGAATAGGCTATTGGGACATTGTTTGTACATCGAATTCGATCGTAATCGAGTTTCCATCGTAATTTAGGTAGATAGGCGAAAAATAGAGAGATCCAGAAGGGACTAACTTTGAATGTTGACCGTGGTTAGTTTGTGAAATAGGGTGAGAGAGCATGAGTGTAAAGCCAAACTGGATGCATAACGTTTCGTGATATAGGGTTCGCTAATTAATGCACGATAATGAACCGCTGTGGAGTCGTACCTATATTAATAGATTCAAATCACAATCTCCAACATACCATATACCTATATATAGTCCTTGATTCATGTGTTCAAATCCCATCTATTGGACCAATAGATAGTTAGTCCGACTCAACATATCACGTTCGTAACTCTCCCATTTGACCATTCAGTTGACGATGTTAATGGAAATTTTAATTTATTCACTCGCACAGAAACATTATATTATATGCAATTTGCATCATCGTACGCACAATATGTAAAATGTTTTTACTTTCAATTTCTTCTAAATTTCTTTCTAACTTACTTCTAATACTGTAAACATAAAAGTATCAAATTGATACCAAAAGTATCAAATTGATCCAATGTAATCAATTTGATTCTTTTAGAAATATTTTGATACTTCTAAGTTTAGTGTGAATCTAACTTTCTTCTTTCCTTATAATCTTTGGAAATTATTGCGATGAAAAAAAATTATTCAGTGTGAGAGGAATCGAACACTTGTCAACAATAAAAGAAAATCGACCCTAAAGCACTTTGGATTAATCTTCAGAGTGAAAAATAATTTGAAAAATATTGTTAAAAAAGTAAAGTGGGAAAAATTAAAAAAAATTGATTGAAGGATCAAGTTAAAATAATCGAATGGTTATGTAATTAATTAAATTCTGATTTAGTACTCAAATATGTAGATACCTATATTAATCAGACCAGGGCGTGATGACCTGAATCAAACACATTATGCCGGTTCGCAAAGCTGTGATTGTAATTTGTGCGTACAGCATAAATGCATAATTATTAGCTTGGAATTAATTTACGTCCAGGTAATAATTAACGACTGTTATCGTGATACACAACACTTTAAATTTAAAAATATTAATATTTTTTTTAATTTTCAACTGCAGGTTTAATTTTTTTAAACAATATAATTCATTTTTAAATATAATTAACCAGTCAAATTAGTTTTGGCCAAATTAAAAAATATTTGACCTGTTATTAGTAGATAAAAATTAGTAATAGATAATTTCTTTTGTTTAGACGTCAAATCAGATAAACGATTGAAGAATTTTTCCATTTTTGGCCAAATTAAAAAATATTTGACGTATTATTAGCGCATAGAAATTAGTAATAGATAATTTCTTTTGTTTAGAGGTCAAATCGGATAAACGATTGAAGAATTAAAAAAATACATACAATAAATTATTCCCATAATGTGTGTGGATTATGTGAAAATGGTGAAAATAAGATTGCGGCTTTTGAAATAAAAGCAAACTGGACAACAAATGCATATTGGTGAAATAGAAAGTGATAATAAAATAGAGAATAGTGTTTTCGCACCAAGGGAGAATTATCCTCTTAATGAAGAGGAATATAATGGAGGAAAATTTCAACTTATAGAAGTCCCTTAATCCTGTAATCGTAGGTCCTCTAAAATTTAAGCTGTTATTAGTTTTTGCAGTGACAGCACTAAGCCCAACTGGTGGCTATAATCACTTTAATACTACTATGCCACGTTGGATTATGTCCATGGCTTTAAAAAAAATTTTTTCTCCTTTTTTTATTAATTTCCCAACGACGTTGTCTTTCTATCTCTCTCTTTTTCAATTCCGTTATTAAAGCAATATCCCGTTTCCGATCCTTTCACAATTTCTAACTTGTAATTGTTTCTGTTTATATAGTTTTTCCCCAAAAATTCTCTTATTATTCCAGTTGCTGTATTTTTATTATATTCATTAGGTAGGTACACGTGACTGTTTGTCTCGTAATTATATGAAAATGACTTAATTTATTCCAATTACTTTGCATTATAAAATTTCCTACAAAATGAAATTATATTTTTGCGATTTTATTTCAAAAACTGTTTTTTTTTTTGTCACATTGTGTAACGCATGGAAAGCAAACTTATGTGTCCACAGCTGCTGCAAATATTTGCTCCTATTGAAGTAACGTTCGGATATTGTGCGGAGAAAAGAGAAAAAGAGGGAAAGAAACGACTCGAAAGAATTATAAGCGATTCGCAACATTTTCTATATGTCACGTACATTATAGAAATATTACCTATTTTCTTTTTCAAAATGCATTTTTTACAGGGTAAAAATATTTTCAATTTTAATTAAATCATAGAAGCTTTGAGAAAAATTGATCTTGTAGAATTTCCTTCTTGGAAATTCTTCTGAATTCTTCCGAATTCAGCCCAAATGATAAAAATTGTCTTATCATTTTGCGTAATATGACTAAAAAGTAGTTGTTTTCGTTGAGTGGGATAAAAGAAAAAAAGAAGAAGAAGAAGAAGAAGAAGAAGGAATATTCGAGGTTTACTTGAAAAGTATATATAGATTTTGTATATATATATATATGTATATACAGAAGCTCTCTGTTATCTTCAGGTTCTGGAGACTCCAGTTGAGGTGGAAAGCCGAAGGGAGGATGATCCCAGGGGAGTCTGAGTCCGCGTCAGAGCTACCCTGGGTTCAGTCCCTATGGACCAACGGCTTCTCCTCCACCTACTGCTTCCAATGGCTGCTTGCCTGTCTCCCTGTCACTGGTCCAAGACATACGACGGTACCAGATAGCGAGCTCTGTACCCGAGATAACCTGGAGGGTTGCTTTATTCCGCATATCGATTAATGACACAAAACTCGAAACGAATCTCAGATGCGTTCTATTCCTTGCCCTAGCTAAAGACGCTTCTCTCACAATTCTCTCGAGATTTACACCATTCTTCTTCTTCTTCTCCAAAAGTCAAAAACTTTTATTATTCCCTTTCTCTCGCCAATGTATGAAAATAAAAATAAAAATAAATTTTTTCTAATTTTCTCTTTTCGGACAAGAAGATGAAGATTTCGAAGATAGTGAATTAATAGGTAAGCGCACCTTGTATTGCACCTTACAAGGTGCACTTTTCAAATTTCAAACAGAAATTTCCAAACTGAAAAATTTATATTCTGACAACCAAGTTCCTCTAAAGAAAGTTTCATCCCTCAAGAGAATGTTGGATCTATCTTTTAATTCTTTAGCAAGCTAAAGGGGTGCTGTTTAACCCTCAGTGGAAAATTTTCTCTCTCTCTGAAATTGTGAAGAAAAGGAAAATGTTTGTTGTACATTGTAAAGAGATAAGAAAATATTGAAACAAAAGTACGTTTATCCTTTTTTCACCTGGGTTTGAATTTGAAATTTCGAATCTTAATATGAAGAACTTTCTGAAAAAATTTCTCTACTGGTTTATTTTTCATGTTTGAATTCAAACTCCAATATGCAGTTAACTTTTCCGATGCATGCTAGGCACGTTATAATACATCCATTTAGAGGAAAAGGCAACTCGGTCGCTGAGATTGCAAAATCCTATTTTCCTAAGCTTATGTCTCCTTATATCTTAGCTTAGGACTTGTACGCTCATCTTAGAAGAGGTACACTGCCGGAGATACTTTCCCACCTTGTAGTTCTCATCCCTTTGCGCCTAAGTCTCAAACCAAGTTTTCCACCCCTCCTCACCCTCCTTCCAACTTGACAATATTTGCCGCTACTGCTCGCTTTCTCTCGTATAACGAAACCACGTGTAACAACATGTATAATACCAAGACATGCTCGATATGATAGCCAACTTACCTTTATAGTTATTACCAACCCCCAGTATACCGCCATTCTCGGTGAACTTAGCTTACCTTCAAATTGTTTACCGTATTTACGGCAGATTGAATTTTCTTCCCTGCTCGGCAATGCATACAAAGTATTTTCCAAATGGTCACAATTTTTGATTTGTTGCATTTTTGTCAATTGAATTCCAAAATTCAGTAATTTGAAAAAGATCTCAACATAAGATCATCAGAAATATAAAATTAATGTTTACATTAGGATAAAATTAATGTTTAAATTAGGATAAAATTAACTCTTATTTGAATTAATTACTTATGGACTAAATAGAATTGGATTTGCGGAAAAATCGTGCAATATGCAGATTGTGGTAGGTGATGGGTTTGGATGATCGATGAGATTGAAATAGATTCTTCATTGGGCAATGTATGCGCAGCTTATGAATGGTTGACAAGAGTCTGGCTCTGACTCACAGTTTAGTGGGGTGTTTCAAAGTTCAATGGGAGAAGTGGCACTTTGATTCCTGTCTTCTAGAATATTTAAGGCCCGTACGCCTTCCATCCCTTTACTTGATGCATCCATTGGCTTTGTCTGACGGTTAATGCGCGCCCAGTCAACATTTAACGAAGTCAGGATTGCAGACAATCTTGATTATTATTAGAAGGTTTCTGCCTTTCACCTGCAACATGCCTCGTATCTCAAATTCCATCTTGTTGTCAAGCTAATTATCAACGATCGTCTGCCGCGTGTTTCCTTATTCAAAATTTAAGCCGCGTCACAATTGGGAAATATTTCGCATATTCCCAATTGTTTCACGATCAATCTTTTTTGCGATATTGGTAATAATATTATTCTTACTAATAAAAATATTGTCCCTTTTTTTACAATTACAATAAATTATAATTTATATTCTAATCTCTGAATGACATTGATCAAAATAAATAATAAATATTCGAAATAATGTATTAGAATCAAGAGTAACAATATATTATGAATTCAAAGTTTACAATATAACGAAAAATGACGAAATAAGGTTTGAATTTTAAAATTGTGCATCGACGCTGAAAGTCAAATATTCGACGCGGCTAATTGCCAAAGTGGCAAGTTCCACACGAACGCAGGAACAGAGGATTTTATCCTATAACGCAAATAACAAACGAGCACTGGCAGGAGCAGTTTTTTAGTTTAATTTTGCGGTCTACTGTAACAAAACGGTCGCATCTGCCATTCACTGTTTGCACAGTTTGATAAACATTTCTCAAAAACTTCCCTAATTCATTGCTGCATATACACACTTAATTTATCCATTTATCCATTTTTCAAAAATATTTGCACATTTGAAACAAAGATTTTGCTTAAAGAATTTCTTCTTTTTTTCAGGAGATGAAGAGTGGACAGACGGACCTGAACCAAGTGTCCTTGAAAATTCAGAACCAGATGAAGAAACGATAGTGAAAGGTAAGTTTATTAAAAAAATGAGAAATAATTTTAAAAGTTTGAAAATTTTAAAAGTTTGAAAATTTTAATTACTAGGGAGTGAAATTTTTAGTGAATAGTTGTCAATATAACGGCGATAAAAGGGGATTCTCTTAAGAATACTGTTAAACTTCTCAAAAGCCTTTTGAATAACGTGTACACATAATAAAGGACTCAAAGGACTGGAGAGTTTGTGTCGATATACGTGTCTGACACATTGAAAGTGTTTCCACTGCACCAAGTTTCCGGTTATAACTACTGGTGGCGTTTGAAACTATTCCTTTTAACTATGTTGGATACATTAAATGATGACGTTGCTTTTAACTTATCTCTTCATCCTCTATTTTCACTTGGACGTGTAACTGTTCTTGCATCATGAGAATATTACATTATATATTCCGCATTACATTCATATTATACGTCCATATTATTTCTCGAGTAGTGTTTACGGGTGAGGAGAATGTCAAACCACACACAACTACAAAAGCAAATAGGCACACGTTCATTTGCACCCGAATGTAAACCTCCCTTGATAATTCACTGCTGCAAATGCTAGTTAGAAAATGATAAATGTCACCTTTACTAACAATGTTCTAGCTCTTAAAATACGTTTACTGTCTTCGCCCTTAACCCCTTTGATAATTAATTTTACTATAAAGAATTTATCTATTCAGAATAATTTCACTGTATTAAAGTAAATATATAAACAAAGTACGTTTTTAGTTCATCGAAAATCATAGAAACTCGCAAATTTAGGAAGTATTTGTTTGGATAAAGTTTCTGACGAGATGTAAATTTTTTTAACAGAGGAAGATGACGATGAGGAGGAAGAAGAGGAAGAACTGCAACGAGCCTTCAGTCACCATTCTGAAGGTAAATTAATCTTCTATATAACAATAACTATTAGATAATGAAATAAATATAATAAATGCCATATTGACAAATTAATAAATTATTATGTCTGACTAAAACTGCGTTTTACTACTGAAATATTCATATTAGCAAATTAATAAATAATCGTGTCTGACTAAAACCGCTTTTTACTACTGAAATATTAACATTGACAAATTAATAAATAATCGTGTCTGACTAAAACCGTCTTTTACTACTGAAATATTAACATTGACAAATTAATCAATTATCGTGTCTGACTAAAACCGCTTTTTACTACTGAAATATTAACATTGACAAATTAATAAATAATCGTGTCTGACTAAAACTGCCTTTTACTACTGAAATATTAATATTACCAAATTAATCAATAATC
>JUFY01029055.1:0-16780 GCA_001855655.1 Leptopilina clavipes | reverse complement strand
ATAAAAATCAATAAATATAAATAAATAAATAAAAATCAATAAATGAAAATAAGTACAAAAAAATAAATCCTTAGTTAAAATAATTAAATAAAAATACATTAAAATAAATAAATTAAAATAAATGAATTAAAATCAATTAAAAACAATTCCTAAAAATACATTAAAATAAGTAAATTGAATTTAAATAAAATAAATGAAAATTAAAATATATATAACAATGAAAAAAATTTTTTAATAATCCTTGCAAACATTTTATGTGAATTGATCTCATGAATAATTTCTTCTGTTTTGGAGAAATTCGACATGAATTCGAACAGCTAATTCAAAGTGGATTAGAGCGTATTTATAATTGAGGAATGTCAAAAGCACTCAGCCAACATTGTTCTCTCCTCACATAATATAAAATATATATATATAGGAAATTCCGATGAGGAAATCGATGGTGTAGAGAAAATATTTCCCATTGAAATTGTTTTGGTAAATTTTTCCAATTCCTTAATTTGTGAAATTCTCTATAAAAAAAAAAGAAAAAAAAAGAAAAAAAAAATTAACAAAAATTGCAATTTAGCAATGCTATTGTTAATTACGCATCACGTCATGTGATCGAATTATTATGCGAATCAGAGCTTTTAATTCACCTATATACAGTATACAAATTTGCATTCTCCCGAGACAATCAATAATTCACTTTTATCAGCTTTTATCAACATAGACATGAAAGGAAAACAAAGGTTTTATCACATTTTCAAAAAAAAAAATTTATTTTCATTACTTCCTGTTTTTCATTAAATAAATTTTTATTTTTTTTAAATTAATAATTAGATTTAAAATTTATAATTATTACTAATTGTAAACATTACTAATTAGCTAATGGAACGTCTCTTTTTCTAAATAAGTAAATAATTGTGCCAATTTTTTTTTTTTTTTCAATTGTCTTCTCTAATTTTTTAAATAAGTAAATAATTGTGCCAATTTTTTTTTTTTTTCAATTGTCTTCTCTAATTTTTTAAATAAGTAAATAATTGTGCCAATTTTTTTTTTTTTCAATTGTCTTCTCTAATTTTTTGCCTTTTTTTTATTATTTTTAGGAGACGTGGTGTCGAAGATGGAGAAATATTTCAAGACGAAGTCTTTCAAGTTCATCAACCACCTTTGCGCCAATATTGAGTCCTGTGATAGGAAAAGAAATGTCAAGGGAATCGGCCGTTATGAGAGACATGACGACGATGGATATCAAGGATTCCAAGGATTTTATGAAAGAACCAAAAGAGGACAAGAATTCCAAGGAATCGAAAACAAAGAGTATTAAAGAAAAAGTTTCCTCCCTACTAAATAGCAGTACAAATGCTCCTGAGACTTCCGGTAAGTTCTTTATTTATATTGTATACCTATATATCTATATATTACAAATCCTTTATAAAACTATAAGAAATCTCACACATAAAATCTGAGATTTTCCCCCAAAAGTTCTTTCTTCAAGACATGAGGCTTTATTTTCTTCCTGTGTTAAAATAAAGCGAGGAGAAAATTTTTTTCTTTTACTTTACGAGCCGACATGTTTTAAATTCGATGGTAAATTTAAACTATAGACTTTTTTAAATGCAAAAAAAATTGCTTTTAAAAATTTTACAACAATTGAAAAAATAACGAAAAACAACTCTTTTGGGCATTTGTATCTAAATGTAGCTTTTTTGTTCTTAAAACGATCTTCTGGTATGTGGAGAATCTAAAAAGATCTACTGCGCATGTATATTAGAATTAAAGATCTATTGCGCATCTATACTAACTACAGGGATCTATTGCGCATCTATACTAACTGCAGGGATCTATTGCGCATCTTTTCCCAAAGAGATCTATTGGGTATTTACCTAAATTTACCTATTTTGTATCGAAAAAAATCTTCCGTATACGTAGAGAATCGAAAAAGATCCACTGCGCATGTATTCTGGTCACAAAGATCTATTGCGCATGTTTTCACAAAGAGATCTATTGGGTATTTACCTAAATTAACCTATATTGTATCGAAAATTATCTTCCGTATACGTAGAGAATCGAAAAAGATCTACTGCGCATGTATTCTGGTCACAAAGATCTATTGCGCATCTATATTAACTACAGGGATCTATTGCGCATGTTTTCACAAAAAGATCTATTGGGTATTTACCTAAATTTATCTATTTTGTATCGAAAAAAATCTTCCGTATACGTAGAGAATCGAAAAAGATCTACTGCGCATATATTCTGGTCACAAAGATCTATTGCGCATCTATATTAACTACAGGGATCTATTGCGCATCTTTTCCCAAAGAGATCTATTGGGTATTTTTACCTAAATTAACCTATTTTGTACCGAAAAAAATCTCTCGTATACGTAGAGAATCGAAAAAGATCTACTGCGCATGTATACCAGACACAAAGATCTATTGCGCATTTACCATTTCCACAAACAAAAGTTCCTCTGGTTATTTATATCTAAATCTACCTATTTTGTACCTAAAAAGATCTTCTGTATACGTAGAGAATCGAAAAAGATCTACTGCGCATGTAAACTATACACAAAGATCTATTGCGCAAATATACTAATCACAGTGATCTATTGCGCATATTTTTCCAAAAATATCCTTCTGCGAATTTTTACCTAAATAGTTCTTCTGTATTTGTACAGAATCGAAAAAGATCTACTGCGCATGTATATTAGAATTAAAGATCTATTGCGCATCTATACTAACTACAGGGATCTATTGCGCATCTTTTCCCATTTACTCCCCAAATAATACACTACCCATTTTTACCAAAAATTTGCAAAATCTAATAAAAATTAAACATCACTACAAGTTTTATTTCGTATTATTTTTATTTACAATTATTGCAATAAACATGTAATAATTATTGCACTTTCACACACAAAAAAAAAATTTTTGCGTCACTTACAATATTTTTTTCTTTTCTTTCAAAAAAATATCGGAGGAAAAAAAAAAGAAAAATCATAAATAGCGAATAAAATTATATCTATATATATAAGGTAAAATGACTAAAAAATGCAAATTTTCAATTATTTATAAATCGACAATAAAAAATTGATATTTGTTTTTTTTTCTTTCTCAATAATTATTATAATTTCTACAAATGAAATTATATTATTATCATCATCGAAATTAACTTTGATTATTATCAATTCCATTAAGACTGTCCTCGAGAATTTCGAATTCCTCGAATTCCATTTTATCGAATTCGGTATTCTTTTGCCAGCCATTTTCATTAATTTGCCACTTTGACAATGCACTAAATCGTGTACTTGATTCATCAATTTTTCCCAATTTAAAATCAACCCGTAAACCTTTGCCCTCATCTTTCTTTGGCTCAGAGCCAATCACCACCGGTGGCTCTTTCTTTGATTCCTTAATCTCCTCCTCATGATTCTTCTTCATCTTCTTATCCTGTCTCTCAATTGATAATGACAATTCAATACTTGGCATCTCGGCAATTGTACATTGTCTGAAAATGATAAATTGTCATTTTTTAAAATGAAATTTCCTTTTTTTAATTTCGTTCATAAATTTCGTTCATAAATTTCGTATAAAAATTTTATTATCCCTAAATAAAATTAGTTCAATTGGAAAATATTTTAATATTTTCCTATTGAGATAATATTAGTTAGATAATACCATTGGATGAATTGTTTGCTCCAGTTTTCAGTGGGAAACGTTTTCCAATTTACCTTAGATCGGAATTCTTTTCGGCCTTGACCTTTTGCTCGACAACTTTTCCGGTGAGTTCCAATCGACTGTCACAGGAATTGCTCTTAACTAAACGGAACTTGACGTAGTCTTGCAATTGATTTCTCCTCCTGGATAGTTTATTATTCAGTGGAGAGATAATTGGTCCATTGTAGCTATTAACTACTTTCCCGCCGTAATACGTGACGGAAGTTCCACATTCGCGGATTTTCTTCAATACATCTTGGGAGACGTAGTGACCTGGACCGCTTTCGTCATCGACTTGCTCGTCCTGTTGAGGGGATTTTGATTAATAATTATTTAGGAGAAATAATTTTCGGCGAAAAAAGACACCAAATATAGAGGGAGAAAAAAAATAGAATTTTAGAAAAAATAGAATAGTAAAAACAAGAAATAAGGGAAGATAATATGGAAATGAGGATGAGAAACTTGTGGATGATTATCAAAATTAATGGAGATGAAATAAATTTTGAAAACCCTTCCAAAGATGGATGCTTCAGAATTTTGATTGCATCAGAATTAATTACAATGTTTGTTGCTTCAAAATTATTATTGCATTATTAAAAACTTGATGCTCCAAAATTAGTTCCAATCTTTGTTGTATCAGAATTAGTATTGCACTATCGATAGTTTGATGCTTCTAAATTTTAATTGCATCAAAATAAATTCCAATGTTTGTTGCTTCGGAATTAGTATTGTACTATCTAAAGTTTGATGCTTCAAAATTAATTCCAATGTTTGTTGCTTCAGAATTAGTATTGCATTATTAAAAATTTGATGCTCCAAAATTAGTTCCAATCTTTGTTGTATCAGAATTAGTATTGCACTATCGATAGTTTGATGCTTCTACATTTTAATTGCATCAAAATTAATTCCAATGTTTGTTGCTTTAGAATGAGTATTTTACTCTCTAAAGTTTGATGCTTCAGAATTAATTCCAATGTTTGTTGCTTCAGAATTAGTATTGCACTATTAAAAATTTGATGCTCCAGAATTTTGATTACATCAAAATTAATTCCAATCTTTGTTGCTTCGGAATTAGTATTGCACTATCTAAAGTTTGATGCTTCAGAATTAATTCCAATGTTTCTTGCTTCAGAATTATTATTGCATTATTAAAAATTTGATGCTTCAGAATATTGATTGCATCAGAATTAATTACAATGTTTGTTGCTTTAGAATTAGTATTTCACTATCTAAAATTGTATGCTTCAGAATTAATTCCAATGTTTGTTGCTTCAGAGTTAGTATTGCACTATTAAAAATTTGATGCTTCTAAATTTTAATTGCATCAAAATTAATTCTAATGTTTGTTGCTTCAGAATTAGTATTGCATTATCTAAAGTTTGATGCTTCACAATTAATTTCAATGTTTGTTGCTTCTGAATTAGTATTGCACTATTAAAAATTTGATGCTCCAGAATTAGGTCCAATATTTGTTGCTTCAGAATTAGTATTGCACTATCAAAAGTTTGATGCTTCAGAATTAATTTCAATGTTTGTTGCTTCAGAATTAGTATTGCACTAGCCAATGTTTGCTTCTTCACTCTTAAATCCAATCTTTCTTTCCCAGAGAAAAATAATAATCGGAATAATTGGAAGATAATAAGGAAAAGCTGGTAGAAAACTTGCATTTGATTTTAATAATCAATGGAGATAAATAAATAATAGATCAAGTACCTGGCAATCAATTTCCTCGTCCTCGGAAGATGTGCACGGTGGAGCACTTCCATTGTCCGTGTCTGGATAATCACTGGACACTCCAGAACTCACACTCCCAGCGTCCCAGTTGTGATGACGATTCTGACTGAATCTACTTCGATTCTTGTTCGAAGAATTCGAATCACTTGGTGACGTGTGTCCACTTCTAGCCTCGAACGACTGGGCCAAAATTCTCGTCTTCGATTCACTGCGAGGACTCCCTGGTTCATCCCTCCCAGCAACTGACGCCAAGGAATTTGTCTTCTTCTCCAAACTCTCAAAGTGTCGCGTCAGGTCCTTTGCTCTACTCGAACTTCGAGATCTTCAGATTCGGAAAAAATAATCAAAATCTTATTCTAAATTGTCTTATTCTAGTTATCTTATCCAAAAACTGCTAAATCCACAAAGGAACGATGAATCAGGAATTAGAAAACTTGTTCCAAATCTTACCTACTTTCCCGCTTTTCAACTCCGGGATAAAAATTCCTCTCCTCCTCCTTCATTGTCTCTGTCTTCCCACTGAGATCCTTCATACTCAGACTCCTCCTGTTATCCATCTCCAAAGTTTTCTTGCTCCTGAAAGTCTCCTCGAACATTCGGGTGACATTCTTGACAGTATCGGGATTTGGCAGTTCATCATCGATCAGCTCCTTGTTGATTCGAATCGGATGATAGAAGAAATGCTTCCTTATCATTCCCTGTCTAGGACAAGTTCTCGATTTCTCTTGGTTAAAAATTTTCCCCTCATCGCCAACATTCTTTTGCGTCGTACTCGATATCCGACAGGTTGGCAAACTCTTGCTCTTGACATTCATCGACGGCTTTCGCTCCACTTCATTCCGAACCGGTTCAATAATCACAACATTATTGTCGTACAACAATTCCTGAAAGGAATACTCCCGAAGATAGTCCATCAGTCCTTCGTAGGTCACGTCACCTTTGGAGGTACTGAATATGCTCTTGCCGAAGAGATTCGACTTGACTATTTTGTAACGAACGTGATTGAATTCCGGTTCATTTTGACATTCCAGTGAATCGACGCAACTTCTCGATCGGATTAGATTCGTGTGGTTCTTTTTCTTGTTCAGTTGATCCTCTTCTTCTTCTTCTTCTTTTTCTTCTTCTCCTTCTTTTTCTTCTGGTTTTTTGGGATAGTGGGAAGTTTTTACAGTTGATTCTCTAGTTGACAGTTCATCATCCACTGATCGTCTTCTAACGTCGCTTCCAATTTCCGAACCAAGGCCAAGATCGGAACTCTCGGAACGTGCCTCAAAACCCAAAGTCCCCTTGACGACGTTACAAGCTTTGCCAAAAATACTAGACGTCTCCTTGACGATTCTCTCGAATCTGCCTTCAGTGGATGAAGGATCACTACTTTTCTTCTCGAAGAAATTTCTAGCTGACTCGATACTTTTTTTCCTTTCGGTGAAATCTTCATTTAACGGAGGGTTTTTTGAAGAGGGTTTTTCCAGGTTGTTGCAACGTTTCGTGAGATCATTGTCAATGATTTTTAGAACCTGGGGCCTACGGGACATTTCTTCCTCCTCGTCCGATATCCAAATGGAACGCACGTCCTCCACTTCTTCGACTTTGAATTTTTCCTCACAGGGTGATACAATTGCTACGTTTGGTTTGTATTTTGTGATCAATTGGTTATCTTTGATCGAACGGGGAAAGGGATTTCTAGCTTGGAATATTGTCTCCCCTTGAAATATTCCCTCCTCCTCTTTTTCCTCCTTCTCCTCCTCCTCCTTCTCCAGTACAGCTGGGTCTATTTTCCCTGCTTCTTCTGTTCCCACTTCTTCAGGATCTATCAGTTCATCTTGTTTCGCTTCTTCGGAAATATTTCCCACCTGGACTTCTTCCTTTTCCTCCACAAGGACTGGTTCTCCTGTGTCCTCTTCCCCCCTCTCTAGAATTTCCAAATCGAGTATCGTCGCCTCAGGTGATTTTTCCTCCTGATTCTTTCCTATCCTCTCCCAGAAGTCTTTTCTCTCCTGTTTCGTGGGACTCACCAACTCGATCCAAAAGCCCTTCTTCTTCGGATCGGAAACGTCGTCCTCTTGAATTTTCGACTTCTCCTCATCTGTCTCGTTATTCCCAATGGAGGGGGAGAAATAATCTTTGGTACTTTCTTTGTCACTGCTGATTAAACATCCGTCGAGAAACTCCTCCCTTTCTTTACATCGACTTCGGCAATTGTTCTTTGGATCGGATTCTTCTAGATGGACGTTCGAAATTGGAAGGAGATTGAGAACGTCGAAATACTCCAGTTCGTCATCGTCCTCAAAGAGAATACTGTCTAGACTCCGGTGTTCTTTTCGCTTTCGTTTTACCTGAAAATAAAGAGAGAATTTAGGTTTTTTGCTTCTGGTGGAATGTTGAACGGTAGGCGGGGTTCGATTTCCCCCTTCTGGACTCCGGCAGCCAGTGAGCGCACGCAGCTCCCTTCCAGCGCTCCTAGAGTCACTAGGCGCATGCGCTCCCCTTCCAGCGCTCCTAGAGTCACTAGGCGCATGCGCTCCCCTTCCATGGCTCCGGCAGCCACTCAGCGCACGCGACTCCCCTCTCAAATATTTACCTGAGTATAAATACAATCCAGACTTCGATTTTCCTCCAGTGGCCAATTGTCCTCCACGATTTCCACGAGACCCGAGACAGTGTCGAGATTCTGAACACTGCAATATTTTCGCGATGGATCGGGCCAATCTAGAATATTGAGACGATCCGATTCGGATTTATTGGTCCGCACATAAGGCAGAGGATCCGGAAGTAATGTCAAAGGCGGTGGCGCGTACAATGAACAAGACTGATAGGATCTTGTGTCAGTGAATTTGTCATAGCAATCAGAGAGATGCTGTTGACTCTTTGACAATCTGGAAAAAAAATTATTATTATTTTATTATTATTTTATTACTATTATTATTTTATTATTTTATTATTATTAATTACTTCCTATTAATATTAAATCCTTTCGCCGTGAGTCGAATTTTGAAGGGCCTTTTAGAGTATTTCCACAATGGAATTAAGGTTGTTAAAAGGCGAACATAACCTCAAAATTTAGGGTCAAAAGGTGAACATAACCTCTAAATGCAGGTGTAGAGGGTAAAAAAACGTCAAAATTTAGCACCTTTTAGGGTGTTTTCACAATTGAATTATTGAAAGGCGAACATAATCTCTAATTAAAAGGCAAGAGGGTAACATAACCTCAAAAAGAACCTTGTAAGGTGTTTCCACAATGGAAAGGGGAAAACCTAAATTCGAAATTAAGAAACTCTTAGGGTGTTTTCACAATGGAATTCTATCAAAAGGGGCACATAACCTAAAAAATGAATATTATTAATTATTTTATTATTAATTATTAATTATTCATTAATTATTTATTATTATTATTATTATTATTATTATTATTATTATTATTATTATTATTATCGAAAATAAATATTTAACAATTCAAACGAACCGTAAATAGAGAAGAAAGCTTCGTCAGTGTATTATTAGAATTATTATTTTTAATTGAAAGAGTAGAAAACAATTTCGTTCGACGAGTAAAAGGTCGATGTGTCCTTCGTTTTGCTTTTACTTTTTCGCGACGAAAAAAAAAAGACGCTGGAAAATTTAATCAAGCTTCTAATAATAAAAGGCAAACGTGAAAAATATAGTCCGATAATGATAAACGAGAGCAATTTTTTAAAGTCTTTTTAGAGAACGAAAAAAAAAAGAAGTGATTCGTTTCTTTGTTGTTGGACATATTTCAATTAATTAAATTTCTCACCGTGTATATATAGAAAATAACGTTGAATATTTTCAGAGCAATGTCTATTCAAAATATATGTGAGTTATAAAAATTAAATTCGGAGAAATTAAAAATTTAATTTTAAATTTTAAATTTTCAATAAAAAAATTTTTTATTTATCACTGTCAACTTAATAGTACCAAATCGATACCAAAAGTATCATATTGATTCAAAAATTTGGAATCAATTTGATACTTTTGGTATTAATTTGATACTTTTGGTATCAATTTGGTACTTTTGGTATCAATTTGATACTATTTGGAATCAATTTGATACTTTTGGTATCAATTTGATACTATTTGGAATCAATTTGATACTTTTGGTATCAATTTGATAAAAAAAATTTGGTATCAATTTGATACTATTTGGAATCAATTTGATTCTTTTGGTATCAATTTGATACTATTTGGAATCAATTTGATACTATTTCTAATCAATTTGATTCTTTTGGTATCAATTTGATACTATTTGGAATCAATTTGATTCTTTTGGTATCAATTTGATAAAAAAAATTTGGTATCAATTTGATTCTTTTCGTATCAATTTGATACTATTTGGAATCAATTTGATACTTTTGGTATCAATTTGATACTATTTGGAATCAATTTGATTCTTTTGGTATCAATTTGATACTATTTGGAATCAATTTGATTCTTTTGGTATCAATTTGATACTTTTGGTACCAATTTGATACTTTTGGTATCAATTTGATACTTTTACGTTACAGTGATGAGAAACTAAAAAATTGATACTGACCTATCTTTGAGTGAATTGCGATCAATCAATTTGGCTCTTGGGATCAATTGAGGCCTCCGGGTCAAGTTGAAATTAGGCTCGTTAATACGAAAATGAGGAATCTCTCGTGTGTAACGAGAGTCGTCTTCGGAAATAACGGCCAAACTTCTCGTACGCTTTAAAAGCTTCCGACGTTCCTGAGTCGATGATTGACTTCCATGACTGTCGCATTGGCTCCCTTCACTATAAAAAAAAAGAAACCAGGAAAATAATTTCAATTATTCTTATATGTCCAATTAAAAAAAAAATTCCCCAATTATTCATTACCCAATACCACCTTATTCCGAAATAGCTCATTTATTAGTTTCCAAATCAACATCATTCATGTAATCTAAATTAGTATCATTTCCAGAGAGAGAGAGACTTCTTGTATTTTTACACTCGGCTGACTTCAAAAATATTACCTCTCTTTCTCTGAAAATGAATCACAATGACACCACATCAAAGGAGACAATTTAGAAAAAAAATTGCTCTGTGTGTCAATGAGAAATTCAAACAAACAAACAAAAAAATATGAGAACTTTCTCTAAGTTTTTTGTTTTTTATTGTTTCAAGTGTGGGTTTACTTTTCTGCATGTTCGCCTTTCTTTGGAGTGGTAGAATATATGTATATAGGCAATTTAGTTCAGAGAGTGGAAAAGTAGTTCAGTGGAATATGAGATGAAAATGTTGTTAGGTCACTTGGAATAATGTTTTGAAGAACAACGAGGAGCCGAGTAGTTACGTTAAGTGACGATAAAGTTGCGTAACGATATTTTCGCCCTGCTCAGACGAACACAATGCAATGACGATACGCCTTTTGATTCTCCGTTGTTGTCTGCCTTGTAACTTCAAGGATCCATTGTAGATTCGAACGAGAATTTTCTTCTAGAATAAGAAAATAATGATGGGGAAAAATTGATAGGTGCAAATTTTGATGCTTTGGAATTAGAAACAATTTGTGTTGCTTCAATATTAGTATTGCACTATCCAACGATTAGTGGTTCAGATCTTTGATTGCATTAGAATCAATTTCAATGTTTGTTGCTTCAAAATTAGTATTTTACGATCCAATGTTTGATGCTTCAGAATTAATTCCAATGTTTGTTGCTTCAGAATTAGTATTGCATTATTAAAAATTTGATGCTCCAAAATTAGTTCCAATCTTTGTTGAATCAGAATTAGTATTGCACTATCCAAAGTTTGATGCTCCAGAATTTTAATTGCATCAAAATTAATTCCAATGTTTGTTGCTTTAGAATTAGTATTTCACTATCTTAAGTTTGATGCTTCAGAATTAATTCCAATTTTTGTTGCTTCAGAATTAGTATTGCACTATTAAAAATTTGATGCTTCAGAATATTGATTGCATCAGAATTAATTACAATGTTTGTTGCTTCAAAATTAGTATTGCATTATTAAAAACTTGATGCTCCAGAATTAGATCCAATCTTTGTTGAATCAGAATTAGTATTGCACTATCCAAAGTTTGATGCTCCAGAATTTTAATTGCATCAAAATTAATTCCAATGTTTGTTGCTTTAGAATTAGTATTTCACTATCTAAAGTTTGATGCTTCAGAATTAATTCCAATGTTTGTTGCTTCAGAATTAGTATTGCATTATTAAAAATTTGATGCTCCAAAATTAGTTCCAATCTTTGTTGAATCAGAATTAGTATTGCACTATCTAAAATTTAATGCTCCATAATTAGATGCAATGTTTGTTGCTTCAGAATTAGTATTGCACTATTAAAAATTTGATGCTCCAGAATTAGGTCCAATGGTTGTTGTATCAAAATTAGTATTGCACTATCTAAAGTTTGATGCTTCAGAATTAGGTCCAATGGTTGTTGTATCAAAATTAGTATTGCACTATCTAAAGTTTGATGCTTCTGAATTTTAATTGCATCAAAATTAATTCCAATCTTTGTTGCTTCAGAATTAGTATTGCACTATCAAATGTTTGTTGCTTCAGAATTAGATACAATATTTCTTGCTTTAAAATTAGGTACAATCTTTTTTGCTTCAAAATTAGATTCAATCTTTGTTGCTTCAAAATTAGATCCAATGCTTGTTGTTTCTGAATTAGATCCAATGCTTGTTGCTTCAGAATTAGATCCAATGCTTGTTGCTTTTGAATTAAATCCAATGTTTGGTGCTTCTGAATTACGTTCAATGTTTGTTGCTTTAAAATTAGATCTGCTTCAATCTTTGTTGCTGTAAATCTAGTATTGCATTATCAGAAGTTTGTTGCTTCCTAATTAGTATTGCACTATCCAAAGTTCGCAGCTTCAGAATCAAATGCAATTTACCAGAGTCAAAATTTCAATCTAAATCTAATATCTTTTGATGATTATTAGTTAAATTTCCGTCTCCTGAAAGTTGATGCACGTGAGAAGTGCTCCTCATGTTTCTCCATTGGATAAACCACACTTGACACGTCAAGAGGGAGGGAAAGAGAGAGAGAGAGAAAGACAGTGGAAAAGAGACAGAGAGAGAGAGAGTTGGTATGATGGGTGTGGTGTGGTGCTCGCATCTCCAAGAGTGCGTGACTACATAAATACCCAGTTAATATACGAATTTTTCTCTTCCTTTGCTTTGTATTCTTTGTTTTTTTTTTATTTCTAAAACACATCCAGGTACTTTAATTAAAAAAAAAACTCCCTCACTTTCTTTTGGCGACATTTTTAATTTAAACTTAGTGATTAAATACAAACTAAACTTAGAAGTATCAAATTGATACCAAAAGAATCAAATTGATTCCAAATTATTGGATTTATTTGATACTATTTGGAATCAATCTGATTCTTTTGGTATCAATTTGATAAAAAAAATTTGGTATCAATTTGATACTATTTGGAATCAATTTGATTCTTTTGGTATCAATTTGATAAAAAAAATTTGGTATCAATTTGATACTATTTGGAATCAATTTGATTCTTTTCGTATCAATTTGATACTATTTGGAATCAATTTGATACTATTTGGAATCAATTTGATTCTTTTGGTATCAATTCGATACTATTTGGAATCAATTTGATACTATTTGGAATCAATTTGATGCTTTTGGTATCAATTTGATACTATTTAGAATCAATTCGATTCTTTTCGTATCAATTTGATACTATTTGGTATTAATTTGATACTATTTGGAATCAATTTGATTCTTTTCGTATCAATTTGATACTATTTGGAATCAATTTGATACTATTTGGAATCAATTCGATACTATTTGGAATCAATTTGATTCTTTTGGTATCAATTTGATAATAAAAATTTGGTATCAATTTGATACTATTTGGAATCAATTTGATGCTTTTGGTATCAATTTGACACTATTTGGAATCAATTCGATTCTTTTGGTATCAATTCGATACTTTTCAAGTCACAGTGTATCTATCTACCTTTTTTGCACTAAATAATGGAAAACACATCATTGCACATTGTCGATTAATATGTTTCCTATTAAATGAGCTCTTTAAAGGAGACATCAATCGAGATGCGACGCGCTGTCAAACCACAAGAGAATATTGATTTCCCTAATGAGCCACTATTGCTGCTTGTCGGATGAGAGATGAACAGTGAATGAACAAATTAACTTGTATATGGTGCAAATAAAAACACACGATTAATTTTCAATTTATCATCATTATTCCGATAAGATACATGATGATAAAAGCAAAATATCTATTATCTTTAAAAAGAAAATTTTTTTTTGACAGATTAAACAAAAAGATTATATATTTTTCTCCTTTTACTAACAAATAAATAGGTGTGAATTTCTCCTATTGACCGAATAATAAAAAAAATGTTTATTGCCCAGAATATACTCATGAAAAATTTTTTTTATGTTAAGAGAAAATATTTTTTATCATAAAAAAAATATTATTCTAAAACTTTCTTTTTTATTTTCTTTGTTTTTTTATTATTATTATTTTTTCTATAAAGTGTTTTGCAGTTGCAGTTTTTTTTTTCTATTTCACTGTCATGAGACTTTTAACTTGTTTACATGTTGCATCGAGGGAATAACTAATCACAATTCATTTTCTCGGTGAACTTAATTAGAAATTATTACTGCAAAGTGAGACGAGAAAATTATTAACATTTCTCGTTTATCATAAAACATTTTTTACTCTAGTTTTTAAATATTTTATTTTTTTATTGGAAGGAAAGCAAAAAAAAATATTACTCGATATTTTATTTAATTGCATTAATTTGTGTGTAATAAAAATTACTTCAAATAAATAATCAGAAAGTACCAATTGAATACTAATAGAATACCAATTGAATACCAATTGAATACCAGTTGAATACCAGTTGAATACCAATTGAATACCAATTGAATACCAATTGAATACAAGTTGAATACTAGTTGAATGCTAATTGAATACCAGTTGAATACAAGTTGAATACTAATTGAATACCAATTGAATACTAATTGAATACCAATTGAATACAAATTGAATACCAGTTGAATACAAATTGAATACCAGTTAAATACAAGTTGAATACCAATTGAATTCTAGTTGAATACCAATTGAATACAAATTGAATACCAGTTGAATACAAGTTGAATACCAATAGAATACCACTTGAATAAAAATTGAATACGAAAAAAATATTAATTAAATACCACTTCAATACTAGTTGGATACTAATTGAATATCCCTAGAATACCATTTGAATATTACTTGAATATCAATTGAATACAAGTTGAATACCAATTGAATACCAATTGAATTTTAGTTGTATACCAATTGAATACCAGTTGAATACAAATTGAATACCAGTTGAATACTAATTGAATACAAATTGTATACCACTTGAATATTAAGTAAGTGTCAGTTGAATACCTATTGAATACCACATGAATACCAATTGAATACTAATTGAATACCAATTAAAAATAATTGTAAAATACCAATTGAATATAAATTATAAGAAAGTAATAACCAGTTGAAAGAAATAATCAGTAAATGTACTTTGAGTACCAGTTGAATACCAATTGCATTTTAATTTTCTAGCCCTAAATTGAATTCGAATACAAAATGAATACCAGTTTAATTTTAATTTTAAATTAATATATTCACTTTGAGTACCAATTGAAATTTTAATTTGCAATTAATTAATTTACTTTGAGTTCCAACTGGAATTTTAATTTGCAATTAATTAATTTACTTTGAGTACCAATTGGAATTTTAATTTGCAATTAATTAATTTACTTTGAGTTCCAATTGGAATTTTAATTTGCAATAAATTAATTCACTTTGAGGTACCAATTGTGAAATAATTTTTACCAATTGAATGGAAATTGAGGACAAAATTACTGAAATGGAAAGTTCAAACAATGAATATTTTTTGAGTTTGGAAATAAATAATAATAGGAAAAGCGGAAGTTTACAAAAAAAAACAAAATAGGGTGATTCAATGTAGTGTTATCGTGTTTATCGATCTCAACTCTTGGGTTTATATTCAGGTAATTTTTTTTTTCTTTTCGATGCACCTGCATTTTGGTGTTAAACGAAAAGGAAGACGAGAAGGACGAGACTCGAATATATCCACTATGAATAACGAAAAGACCGGAAGAAGTTCCGGGGTCTGAACATCTAACCAATAAAACCACAAAAAGTTTAAAGAAATAAAATTCTTGTCTCGAGACTCGAAAATTTCGTTTTCTCGCAATAGAAATAATTCAAAAAGCGATTTTTCACTTTCTTTTGATCATAAATAATATAAAAATCCATCTAATTCACCATAAAAATATTTAACTATTTTATTTGTTTATTCAAAAAAATATATAAAAATTATTATTTTTAAATTATTATTATTATTTTTTTTTCATTATTTATTATTTTTTACAGTTTTACAATTTGAATAAAATATGAAGTTAAATTACTTTCGTTCTTTGCCCATTTTTTTTCTCCCTTTATGTCGATTTAAACTTTTTAAAAAGTCAATTTAATCTTGTCTCGTTGAAGTTGCTGCTTCGTTCTGACAAATCTGACAGTGGCAATATTTATATATATCTATATATTGAAAAAAAACTCCTGGATCTTCACACAGATACTTTTTCCCTTGAGCATCAACTAATGAAGATTTTTTTTTTTTATATTCCATGAAACTTTAATAATTTTTAAAGATGGTAAAAATTTTTAATGTCAAATAAAAAAAAAAGAGGGAAAAAAAAGAAGTGTTTAAAAAAATATTCTTTTCTTATCGTCCCTTTTTTATGAAGGTAAACAATAATTAAAAAAGAGACTTTTTTTATTGAATTTTATTTTTTAATTAAAAAACTTAGAAAATAATTTTCAATAGTTACACCTTGCCTCCAAGAAAAAAAAAGAACAATGATAATATTAACAAATAAGGTAAAAAAAAACAATGAAAAAGTTAGTGACATTGATAATTATTCAATTGTTTATTTATTATTTATTTATATATATATTATTTATATTTTCATTTTATTAAATTGGTTTTTTAAACAAAAACTATTATTTTGTTTATTAATCAACTTGTAATTTATAATTTATTATTATTATGCAATAATTAAATAATAATAATAATAATAATAATAATAATAATAATAATATAATAATAATAATATAATAATAATAATATAATAATAATATATATAATTATATTATATTATTATTATTAATAATAATAATAATAATTATTATTATTATTATTATTATTATTATTATTGTTCATTATTCATAATTATTTTGTTCATTAATCAATTGGTGATTTATATTGTATTACTATTATGTA